>CM076577.1:111899386-111994386 GCA_034641835.2 Pinus albicaulis | reverse complement strand
CAAAATAGAAAGGTGAAAATGAATTTACTTTTGTCTATTTATAGATATTTGAAATATTTTCACCATTATTTTATTATTTTTCCTTGATATGAGTGATGTTTTCTGTTTTTGTGTAGTAGCGGGACCTTTACACTATTGGTAGCTAATTTTGATCCAAACGAGTTCTATTTTATCTTTTTTTCAGACTCAGTAAACATTTATAAAAAAGGAACCCCCCTAGAGTCAACTTGCAGCTCTTTTTTGACACTACAAAAATGAAAATATTTTTGAGTACTTGTCATTTCGAACTCGTTAATGTGAATTAATTTACGTGGTCTCAGTATACGTTTACCCCTTTTTCAAGCTGAGATTTACTATTTACAAAAAAGGAATACCTTGATCGAACATGGTCAAGAGGTTCTCTCAGATATTGTTGTCTACCTTTTCGGATTCGAGAGACAATTTACGAAAAGGGACATGATGGAGTTTCATTTTTTTTTCTTTTCAAACTCTTTAAACATTAAAAGTTACCGAGTTACCCTTTTGTTGGACTCGTTAAATATTCAATGGCGAAATACTTGTCACCATGACGAGATCGAGTTCCTCCTTAATAGGGCTTGTTAAACTTACTAGGATGGATTCATTCAAAGAATGAACTCACACGCTCAGAATATGTTATCCTCTTCATGCTGGCTATAAAAAATAAAGAGGTACTCGTTAGTAATAACGGGGGAAAATTGAAAGCAAACATCCTATGTGTATTTTGGGCAGATTTTCGCTCTTGAACATGACACTCATCTGTAGTTCGTGTCGTGTTGGGGAAATCCTACATTCGTCACTTTTCCTCATTGGGTTTGGGAAATCCATTTGCCTCCAATTCGATCATCATTTTTTGTCATTATGACCTTTGACCCCATTTTAGTCAAATGTTTCCACACTCCAGATTCATGTTTCCAATATGTTCAAGAGAAGTCATTTTTGTCAAACATCCTTTGCTTATCTGACCTCCTCTGTTACAATCCCAAATCACTCCTATCATATTGAGATATTTGTTGTTTTGTGTCGATTACGTGGGAATCATTTAGCCCTCCTTCGATGAATCACTTCCAGTCAACTTCAGCTCATTATCTGGGAAGGTGGTTTAGAAACTTCTTTTCAATACCTTGGAGCTTGCATGCCTCAATGGTAGGTTCTTCATGTTCGACGATATGTTCACATCATTGGCCTTCGATCGAATGATTCTGCAAGTGTTTGACTTCAACACATTCATTCGCACTTTTATATTTTGTTGTTGTACCTTGAGATCCATCGTCATTATTGGTGGTTTCTCTCGTGCCTATTAACGGTTTTTATCATTGACCGGTAATCAGGTGGTTTCTACCATGTTCGACACCAACACATCTTTTCGCATGGCTAGATTCGTACATTGGGTTGATTGAGATCACGGTGAAGACTCTGGGTCGCATCTGATTTTTTATCCAGGCTGCGGGGAGTTATTGAGTATTCATGATTGTATACATGATCCTATCTATACGGATGGCTGCATCCATACAGCGGATCCATTTCTATGATCTCTTTAGACGAATGGCTGCAACCATTCTATGGGTTCATGTGTTATTTGATGCCTAGTGAAAATTAATGTGGTTAGGCATATTCATACTAGAGATGTCATGTATTGTAATATGTTTGGTTTGGCAAGTTTCTTTGGTGGTGATCTGAGTTCTTTGCCTTGGTTCATAAATCATTTCATCCATCACTCCCCATTCTTCCTTCATGCTTTAGGGGGAATCTGTTACACAGTAATTTTTCACCATGCCCATTTCCCATCCCAGATCCTGAAATTCCCCATGACAGACCCTGTGCAATGTTTCCACCATGAATAAATATGTTAAGACATCCCCTAAAGACTAAAAAAAAACCGCCTTAGAATATTACTGAAGGAACTTGGTCAAAATCCTAGTTTCCTGGGGCAGCACGTTTCCTGGATTCATGCTCGTGCTAATTTCATATTGAAAGTTATGGCTTAGCACTTCCAATGCCCTTATTTCTTGTAAAACCACGTTGATCCCTTTTTTATAGTGTTTCCTCAAATGGGGGAGAATATTTGACCTCTAGAAGTTCTAGGGCGACGAGTTGGTTGTTAAATGGTGGTGATAGAGTCGATCCCTCTGATTTTAGAGCTTTAATATCATCCATGGGGGTTTATCCCTTAGAAAGTGGACCTTCCTCCTCCTTTCATGGGCTCCCAACCTCTTCTCCCATCCTATAAATTGGTCCCCATCCTTCCACTACTGGTTCATTATTGTTGGGCTAGTCTCAACTCATTCCCTTTATATTCTTGTACTTTGATAACGCCTAAGTTGTTCGGGAGAAGGAATGATTTATAGCTTTGGTGAAGGACTCATATTTTTACCAAAGGGAGGCCTCCAACATCAAGGCATGGGTCGTAAGCTCTTAGGCTTTCATATTTATCAATAAAGCATCTGATGTTGGCTTTCTATATTTATCTAATCTCTTATGAAAATATTCTGGTATTCCTTGATCTGCTAGATAGCTAATGTTTAATATTATTATGTATTGAATTACGTTTTTTTTTGCCTCTTGATCATCCGCAGGTATTTGTGTGCCACCAGTAGCAAGGAGTGAGCCTAAAAGGATCGTAGATCAAGGTAATCATTAATGGGTTTGAACATAACATCAGGAAAAAGGTACCTCTATCTCTTTTCTTGTCACATTTTGAACATTAGCTAAGAAAGCTTTGCATTAGAAAGTATCTCAAGTTGTTAGACCCACTCTAGGGCTAGAGATATCACCTCTATATGCAGAGGGGATTTATCTCGAAAACATTATTGCACCAAGAATTCTACAACTCCCAGAGGATTCTCTACTTTACTTTATCGACCCGGGGTTCATACAAACTTGGAGGTGGCAGTGTTATATACACAACAGGTGCATTCTACTCATGGCATCCTCTTCTGAGTCCTACGAAAGGGTGATATTTCTAGGGTTTCTGAGTGAAGTATGCCACACTTATGATTTAGACCTAGAACTACAAGTGACTCAAAACCATTACTCTATTAACCATCAAATGACTATTTTGAAGCAAGAAAATACATCTAGTTTTTCTGCAACAAAATAAATCTGAAATTTAAACTATGGCAAGAAATAGAAGCAAACTAGGTATCTTCATGAAGTAAATGGCTGAATTGAAATTGCAGAAATAAGGCTAAAATACTCACACATTGCTAGGCCAAATGGCTAAACGCACTTTTTCTACTTCATGTTTTTACTCATGCATATAATCCTGACCTAATTATGCTTGTAAATGCATTGTTTTGCAACAAGGAGGAGAAGGCATTAAGGTGGCGTAGGAAGGGTTTGAACTCATGGATGCAGGGATGAAGGTGTCTTGATGGTTTTGGAAGATATAGATGAGCTTGATGATGGTTTTTTGGCTTAAGGAAAGGCCCACTAGTTCTTCTACTGGTTTCCTGTAGTGCTACAAGAAAGTCCTGAATTGCTACAAGAAACAGTCTGAGGGAAATCTGAGGCCAAAAATGATGGAGAAAAGTGTAGGGGAGGTGGAGTGAAGGCATGCTTGGATGAATGGAAGGTGCCCAACCAATTTTCCAAGCTCATAACCTCTTTATAATCATGTCTTGCACATCTATGGTTGCGCACGATGTGAAGGTGAAAATCTCAAAAACAGGGCTAAAGGTGATTTGATGAAAAGAAGATTGTTGATGGGTGAGAAATGAAGCTAAGGGTGTTGGTGAAGTCCTCCTTTGTTGTGCTACTTGAACCTGCAAGAAAACTACTTGTTCATGCAACAAAAATTGACAAATATATGATGAAGGAAATGGAAAATATGGTTTGAATTTGGAATGAAAACCTATTTAATCATTCAAACATAAATCTGACTCAGTATTCTAGGCATGTTCATGACACTACAACAAGCTAACTATTCTTTCCAAGAAATCATAAAATAAAGAGAAAATTTGGCATGTTGTGAAGATCTGCCCTCCTCAATCTCCAATGAAAGAGATGAGAGAGGGAAGTTTGACACACATCTTTCTGAGTTTATAAGCTATTCTTCCAACATTTATGCAAGCTTAACTATAGACAAATGGAAGCAAACTAGAAACAGTGAATTGAAATGTAAGAAAACTAACTAAAACTCATAAAGAAAACTAGCTACAATGACATAAAAATAATAATGAATACATAAGAGAGAATACGGCCAATGGATTGAGCCCTAACCTACAAGCCTAGGCCTCTGAATCTAAATCAGTGAAGGACAATCTGATTACTCATTTTATTGCAAAAAATAGTCTCATTAATGTTGGAAAAAAGTCAGGTCTCGCGGAAAAGACCCAGGTTCAAGAGTTGTGGCCAACAAAGGGGTCCGGTGTAGTCTAGGAACACGCCAGCATTTTCACCCTGCTCTGGAGAGCAGTGCGTCTCACCCGAGGCGTGCCGCAACCACATGCATAAGGGGATGAGATCAATGGTAAGGGACAAACCCGCAACTCATGAAGAACAGGGCATCGATTACACATTCAGAGTCATATATGCAAGATCACTTAATAAGCATTCAGACATTAGCGAATAAAATTTTAAACTAGCATAAACACATTACAAGCACATGAAGAACTTATCGAGACAGAAATCTTCCATTGTATTAATCTCCTGGCCGAACACATGATTACATAGCATTCTCACTGATAGCTCACAAATCTGATACAGATGGATTTCAAAACAGAAAGGAAGAATAGAGAAGGTAAGAAACCATATGAAGAACATGCATGATTCCTCCGCAGCTGCTCTGCGCGTCCTTCCCTGTCTCTAGCCTCGCAACTTCTTCAGTATACATTCAACAACCTCTTTTCAGCCGGGTGACTGTTATTTATTCACCCGCTCTTCGCGACTAGCAGTTCCTCTGTGTCTTCACTTCGGCTTCTCCCAGCTTCTCTTCTGATGTCTGCGTGTTCCACTTTCTGTCCTCTGCTGTGTAGTTCCTTCATCTGTACTTGTCCCTGTTCTATCTCCAGCTATCGCATGCTTCCGCGCCACCTTGGTAGCTCCACGACTCCTGGTAGTTGCGACGCAGTCGCGGTTGCCATGTGTATTCCTACCGCAACAGGCCCCGACAGGCCCCGACCACAATTCCTTGACTCGTCCGCGAGTCAATCACAAATAACATTTTCTACTTCCATTGCCCCGCTGGCACCCGTGCTCTGTTCTGCTGTGCCTTCCCCCTACGCCATTTCCTGCTGTGCTCCGCCAAGTGGTTGCTCAAACAAGGGCCCCAACTCCGGGACCCGGCGGAGCGCTGTATCTCTCAGCTCGGTGAAGTCCGCCACCGCTTGCTGCCATTCCTGCATAAGCAAGTCGGCTTCTTGAGAGATCCGGGTGGCGGCGGCTTCGTCTATGGGCGTCGGGGCATCCCTGAACAACGTGGCAAGCTGGGCTTCGGCCTTGGCATCCAGCTGGTGCATGGCGTCAGCATTGGCACAGAGGGACGGACGAATTTCCCGGATGACATGTTTGGTCGCTGCCGAGTCGGCCTCAGTCTGTTGCATGTGAAGTTCAAGCTCGTCCGACTGGGCGTAGAGCTGATCAAGCCGTGCTGGGTCCGTGGTTGCCTGAATGTCACAGGAAATTTGTTGCAGCTGGGCAGCGATAGGTTGCGTCTTGACAGTTAGGGCGAGTGAGCACTCCTGCAGACTTTGCAGAAGGGCGGAAGCCGCGGCTGCAGTGGAATGGAGAGTTGCTTGCATACTAACTGCCTGAGTCTTCTTGGCAGTTACCTGTTCTGAATGGACACTCGGTGGATCTGGAAGGGTAGGCCGTGCAGCTAACGCCGCTTGGAGTTCCTGGTTCTCCCTGCAAACAAGAGTGAAAACTTCCCTGAAGTGGTGAACCTGGAGTGCTATGCTGTCCTCTGCTATATTGGCAGGAAGTGGGGCGTAATGAGCCCTGGCAGCGGGCCAGACGTTGGAGAGCGCCTGAGTAGCAATGTTGACCTGCTCCTGGAGGTAGGTCTTCTCCCTAGTCAGCCGATTGCACTGTTCAGTCAGCGCCGTGAGCTGATTCTGCTGCTCGGTAAACCGCTGCTCCAGCCCTGTGTGAATCTGCTCGACCTTTAGGGCCACCCGCTGAATAAGTAGGTACAGCTGTGTTGTAGTCCATGGCTCTGCATTAGTCGTGCTGGGTGCACCCTGCTCCGGCATCTGTTCCTGCGAAGGTTGGCCATTGACCCCTGATCGGTTGGAGGTCTCCGGAGGATGGACCGGTGTCTGCTGCTGCACCGAAGTGGCCATATCGGGCTTCGGCCGGTCTTGCTGCGTGGTCTGCTCTGGGGGATGGGCGGCCGAATCAGCCCCAACTATGGCTGGCTGGACAGATATAGTGGAGACAGGATCCCGGGATGTGGCCACGGGGTCAACCGGCGGTACCACGGCTGCAGTACTGGAGGTGACTTCCACCCCGTGGTCGCCTCCGAAAATTTCCCGAATCAGAGAATCTGACACAGTGGCTGATGAGTTGGATGGATTGGGGGAGGTGGCAGGTGGTCGGCCGGTGGGGAGAGCGGTGGTGTGAGGGAGGCGAAGGTTGAGGAAATCTGACAGATCGATCAGAGGTTCCTCCAGAATCAAAGTCACTGTGGGTGGAGTGGCTGGTGGATCATCGTCGGTAAGATCCACCACTGGATCTGTGACAGCGATGCATGGCCTCTTGGATGGAGGGGGGTCTGCGGAATCAGGATCTGGGCCCAGTTCGCCCATCGGGGTGATGATAGGGGTAGCAGAAGTGAATAGGTTAGTGGGAATGGGAGAAATGAGGGGGGCGGTATTGGAGGGAACACGAGACCGACTGATATGAAATTCAGCAAAGGATGGAAATATAGGGGCACCACTTGAAGCAACTTGGGTGGCCACGTTAAGTCGCCATACCTGGTCGTTGAGGTGCTCGACGATCGGGACCAGCGCTTCGGGCAAGTCCAGTGCGGTCTCAGCTGCATCTTGTGGAGGTTCCGTCGCAACCTGTGAGGACCCCGTTGCACCGGTCGCGGCAGGCCGCTGTGCCGGCAGCATCCGATCAAAGTTATAGCGGGTGATCCTGTCCTGGACGTGCTTGACGACCCCCGGCCACGCAGAGACCTCACGGTGAAAGGTGTCATCATTCAGCTGGAACTGGAGGGGCGCCATGTGAAAGGTGGTGTCCGACATGCAAGTTGGCCGGAGGAAGGTGTGCCTGTGGCTGACCCCAAACCACACCTGCTCACTGTATTCGTCCAACAAGTGCCTGGGCACCCGTTGCTGGTTGGTCACCACATCTGTCATCATCCCATACCACGCCCAAAACGCCTCCGCGTTCACGTGTTTGGTGCTGGGATCCATGGACACTTGCCAGGGGGTGTATTTCATCACAAGAGGCTGGCTTGCGGTCGTCTCCGCCGGAAACCGGATAGGAGGAAGGTGCCATTTCCACATGACGAAAGCTAAAATCAAGTAGCCGTAAATGAAACTAGTGGTACATTTGTAGTTTTCTTCGCAGGCCACGAAGAGTTCCTTCAACACAAAAGAGCACCAATTCAACTTGGCGCCCCGGGTGTAGTGCTTTGCAATGGAAATTGTGTCTAGGGTGCATTCTCCCTTCGTGTAGTGGCGCATCGTCTTGCTAGCGATCAGGTAGCAAGCGAACCGGATTTCTGGTTTGTTGATCAAGTCAATTTTGGCACCTTTGCCACCCCGGCGAGTGCCATACTTGGTGTACAGGTCTGAGTCACCCGACTTTCGGGCGCGCTTGGAGGATGTCTGGCCAGTAGCGGAGACATCTGTACCGTTTAGAGATAGCCCTGTAAGCCGATGAATGTCTTCGGCATGAATTGGAATTTCTTCGTTGAGCCACAAGGACCCGTTCTGTATCCGACTGAGAAGGAACCGGGTGCATTGCAGAGCCGGTCCCGTAGTTCCGAAAAATGGAAGAGTCCTCAAATGCATCAAGGATGACTGCTGTAATCCCCTGAATTCTGGTCGCATCCGACTGTTGGAACTGCTGCCTGGCGTATAATGATGTTCCATGTAGGTCTGCCAATGGAGGTGGGAGAATTCAGCTGGGTCGGACAGGTTAGCGTCCATACATGCTGCATTGTCATACTTGCCAACGAGCGATTCTACCCGGTGAATTCGGCTATCTAACACTGGTTCGGGGACTGATAGGAGAGCTCTCGGCATCTTGGCGCGCCGCTGGTAGAATTGGAGGATTCTTCTGGAGTTTCCTTCGGGGTGCTGTGTGCTCTGATACTGCAAATGCTTTGGAGTCGCTGCAACTTCCAAATTGAACTGGTCCGTCATTCTCGTGCTGATAGCCTTCATGCAAGTTAGGCCATCTGCTGGCACGCGCGGAGTTGATGAGACTCCATAACGGCAATTAATTCTTGCTATCTTTCTTGCCTGCGATAATCGTGCGATCAATCGCAGGCCTGTGTGTAGTCTGACAGTTGTTGACGGCGTCATGGGGAGATGGGCGGGCGCGACGGCTGAGGGAACTGCGGTTGATGACAAATGATTACGGTACGATTACTGTCTACTAATGGTAATTTATGACACAGATCTGAGCGATCCTACGGACTGACAAAAGGACTGATGGAAATGACCTGGACTGACACTGGCACGGGGATGGATCCTACGCGAACGACACGCTGGGCTGACATGGTGACACGCTGGACTGGCCCACCCCGACCACAGTCGGTTACGGTGAGGTACCCACAACTGACCAGTTATTTGACTGATTACCTATGAACGGAAAAGACTCCCTACGCTCATCCCGGTTGCGGGAGAGTTATTCGACTAAGCTACTCTATGGGCTCTCTCGGTTGCGAGAGTTATTGATGAAAAGTGAAAGGTACCTACTCCTGGTAGGGTTTCAGGCGTGCGCAATTCACCCATCCGGGAAGAACTGTACCGTCCAGCTGTGCCAACCGAACGGCTCCTGAGTCGCGGATCTCGATGACAAAATAGGGTCCCAACCAGTGCATTTGGAGCTTGCCTGGAAACTTCTAGAACCGGCTGTCATACAAGAGAACTTTGCCGCCAACTTGGGAGGCTTTGGTTTTGATGTGGCGGTCGTGCCACGCTTTCTTTCTGGCCTTCTAAACCTTCTGGTGGAATTCCGCAAGGAATCGGGCCTCATCCAGCTCCTGTAGCTCCTGGAGGCGTTCCCGAAGTGACTCCTCTTCTGAGAATTGGAGGGACGTTGCGATCAAAAGACTGGGTACAGTGAATTCAGCGGGAATCACAGCTTCTCGACCATACACCAACTGGAATGGTGTCTGGTTGGTCAAACGTTTCACTGTGGTCCGGTAGGCCCATAAGGCCGCTGGGAGGCGCTCGTCCCAATCGTCGTGCTGAGCATTGCAAATTTTAGTCAAGCCCTTCTCGAGAATCTTATTGAATGCTTCTACAGTACCATTGGCCTGTGGGTGGTATGGGCTGCTTTTATGATGTTGAATCATAAATGTGTCCAGTAGTGACTTGACCGTGGCATTAATGAAATGCGTACCCTGATCGCTTGTCAAGCTCCGGGGGCAGCCAAAGCGGCTGATGATGTGTTCAAAGATGAACCGGGCAGCGGTCTCTGCCAAGCAGTCGCGTACCGCTGCTGCCTCAGCCCACCGGGTGAGGTAATCTGTGGCGGTAATGATGTACCGGGCCTTGGAGTGTCTGGCGACTGGTGTGACGGGACCTACGAAATCAACAGCCCACTTTTCGAACGGCCGTAACACATGCACTGGGTGTAGCGGAAGTTCGTCCCGGTGCGAAGGCCTTCCCGTCCACTGGCAAACATCGCAACACTTCACATAGGCCTTACAGTCATCATGTACCGTCGGCCACCACATGCCAGCTTGGAGCACCTTCCTTGCGGTGGGTTTCGCACCCACATACCCTCCCGCAACACCACTGTGACATTCCCACATCACTGCTTCCCATTCATGGTCGAGAACACACCTGCGCAACACCTCATCAAGCCCCAGTTTGTACAGCTGCCCCGCGATCAATTGGTAGTCGGCCGCCCGGACAACCAGGTGGCGTTTCTGAAGCGGGGTGTAATCCTGAGGGCACTGTCCCGTGGTCAGATAAGTGGCAATGTCAGCCAGGTAATCTGGTACTGCTTCAACTCGGAAGAGGTCAGCATCCGGTAGCTGATCGTCCAACGGGCCTTCATTCTCTCCCATCTCCAACCTGGATAAATGATCGGGACCAACATTCAACCTGCCAGGCTTGAAAATCACCTCAAACGTAAATTCCTGGAAAAGTAGTAGCCAACGACAGATTCTTCCTTCCAACACAGGCTTATTCACCAGATATTTCAATGCAGAATGGTCCGTGAAGAATGTAAATTTTTCGCCCAGAAGATAGTGGCGGAATTTCTGGAGGGAGTACACCATCGCCAACGCCTCCCGCTCGGTCGTGGTGTAATTCTTCTCCGTATTCGATAACCGACGGCTGGCGAAGTACACAGGGTGGTCAACTGTCGTCTCCCCGGGTTGCGCCAATACAACTCCAAGTGCAATCCCGGACGCATCAATATGCACATGGAACTGCTTATCCCATTCGGGATGAACAAGTATGGGTGCCGTCGCCAACTTCTCTTTCAATGTGTCAAGTGCCTTCCTGCACTCCGCCGTCCACTCAAACGCTTCTGACTTCTGCAACAGTTTCTCCAGAGGGGCCGTAATTTTGGCGTAGTTGCGAATAAACCGCCTGTAGTATCCTGTGTGCCCGAGAAGTGCCTGCAACTGCTTCACGGTCTCGGGGGCCTCCATGTGGACGATGACCGCGACCTTGGCAGGATCAACGCAGACCCCTTGCTTGCACACCACGTGGCCCAACAGTGTGCCGAATGGAACTGCAAAAATACATTTCTTCAAGTTCAAGGAAATCTGCAGCTGGCGACACCGGTAAAACATAACACGCAACAGAGAGGCGTGTTTCTTCAACAGACTGTAGACAGTCTAGTCGTCCATGTAGACCTCCAGGAACTTGTGAATGTACTCCCGGAAAGCAGCAATGACAATCCGGGAAAACATAGCTGGTGCGTTCTTCAGACCAAACGGCATAACGTGGTATGCGAATGATCCCCACTCAGTGGTGAATGTCGTCTTTGCTTTGTCTTCCTCGGCGATGCGCACCTGATGGTAGCCTGAGAACCCATCAGTGAAGGAATAAGCTTCGTTCCCCGCGACATGATCTAGAACTTCATCACTGAAAGGAGTGGGAAACGGATCGTGGATGCAAGCATTATTCAGGCTCCGGTAGTCTACACAGACCCGGATCTCCGCCTTGTCCTTCTTGTTCTGGATGACAATGGGACTTACCCACTCGGCTTCTTCTACTGGAAAGATGAGTCCTGCGGCCAGCATTTTGTCAATCTCCATCTTGACCTTCTCTTTGATACGTGGATTCAACCGGTAGGGTCGATGCTTCACCGGTCTTGCTCCCGGTTTCAGCGCGATGCGCATTTCGCCCAGATCCCCCTTGATCCCCTTTAGGTCCCCAACTGAGGACGGAAACAAATCTTCGTATTCCTGGAGGAGGCTGAAAATTTCTTTTGTTGTCTCCTCGTCCCAGTAATCTCCCACCGTTGCGAGCCTAGGTTTCTCGTCCGTTCCAATGTTCAGTTTTTTTGTCTTTAGCGGCTGTAAATGGACTCCTTCAGTCGTCGGCTCTTCACTGATTCTTCGCTCACCTTCCTTTTCGTCAAAATAGAGATGCCTGAGGTCCTCCAAACTATTGTCCTCCGGATCCCCATCAATCCAGTGACAAACCAACTTGCGCCTGACCTCAGGTCGTGACACAGCCGGGCCCTCGTCGGGCTCGGGCTGGCAGAAAAACAAGACCTCCTTGATTGCCTGAAGGGCCTGAGACTCCTGCGCCGTCTCCCCTTCGAACAAGAATCTCAAAACGAATTTGTCCGCAACTGCCTGCCAAGAGCGGGTTTCCCGTTTCCGCTCTTCCTCCAGGTACCAGGCCTGGGGAATGGTGCCCAGGGAGTGGATAAACCTGTGGACCCACAGCTCCTCAGGGTACCGGGTGCTACGCCATTGTTCCTCACAGGCCCGCAAATGGTGTCGCGGGTCGGAAGTTCCATGATACTTAAGCGTACTGTAGGGTCCTTCATCCTCTTTGAAGCGTGCCCGCAGAGCATCCGCCACGCACTCCCATCGCAACAGAGTGTTGCGGTGATTCTTCCACCACCGTGCCGACGTTGACTGCAAGGCCACATCCAAAAGTGGTATCCGGTTTCCAGCTGGGACCCGGTCTTCCACCTTGGCAATAAAAGTATTGACTGCTTGCATGTTTGACAATGTGGGATATCCGCGGATCTCAGTCCCTACCCACCGGACTTGAGCAACGGAGGCACATCTCCGTGTGGTGGTCTCATATCCCCCTTGCTGCTAGTCTTCCCAAGCGAGTTCGGATCCGAGCTCCGAGCTCTGCACACTCCGCCAACTGACAGAGCCAGTTGCGGTCGAGTTAATATAATCATCCCGCTTCCCTGCAGTCATCTGATAGAGATGGTCCATCATCTGAGCATCCTCTCGATTGTCCACTGTTTCCGTGTATCGCGGGCCTTGGTACGGGTCGAGAGGCTGGGTGACCCGTACCTCCCCATCCTCAAAGATCATCAGCTCCTTCTTAAGGTCGATGATGGCGTAATTCTCAAAAGCCCAATCAATGCCGAGTAAGGCTGGATAGGGATCCTTGTCGCCCATGATATCAATAACCTCAAAATCGGTGTATGTCTTCACCCCCGCAACGTCGACCTTGACTCCCTCGAGCCGGCCGATTGGTAAAATGCAGTACTGGTTCGCCATCCTAAGTTGGATTGGTGAGTAGGCTAGTCGTGGCCTTCCAAGAGCCTCCCATGTCTTTCGTGGCAGTATGTTGACGTCGGACCCCAAGTCCAACATGGTGTCGCTGATTTGGAACCCTGCGACCTGCGTGTTAAGCCAGAATTCTTTGCCTGTTCGCTGTTTGTTCCGCTTAACACGTTGCACGTATTGAGGGCCAGCGTTCACTGGATCTCCAAGTTCTGCGCGCCCCTGCAGTGCTCCGTCTAAAGCATGCTTGAGCTGTTGCCGCAGTGCAGCGTTATCAACAATCCTGAGGAATAGCCGGAGCCAATCCTCGACCACAGTACCTGCGACGTTCTACGCACCAGATTCCGGCAGCATGGGCTCCTCCAAACCTCCCTCGTTCCGCAACTGGGCGAATGCCTCAACTGCCTCCTGGAAATACTTCTTCTGGACTTCGGGCCTGATTAACTTCTTCGAGGATGCCGGCCGAACCACTCGAGCTGGCTCCTTCCCGTGGGCATCCTCTCCAGTCTTCTTTCCGCCTCTTGTCACGATTGCGACGTTCTGCATGCCTGGGGTTGTGGCCCCTTGCGGCTCTGAGTTTATCAAGTTTTCTCCCCTCTGCCTCGCCCGTTCTTCCCACTTCTTGATGAGTTCCGGACAGTCTTCTGTAGCGTGGGCGTTGACCCGGCACTGGGAACACCAGGGTCGTCGCGGAAGGGGACATTCTCGGGAAACCACATAGCCTCCCCAAGTCACGGTTCGCGTTACCGGACGCGTCGCTGACCCGACCTCTCCCGCGTAGCACCTCTTCCCCTCGGAGCCTCGACACGCAAATACCGGGGACGATCCGATCGATCGCAGGTGCGTCGAGCGCCTGCCTTTGCTCAGTGTTGTGAGTCGTTGACACACAAAATTCGCAGTATACATTATTCGGGACCGTGGAGTACTTCTGTAATATCGGGCACATCCGAGGAGGATGCCCCATCGTCCGGCAAATCTCGCAGTACTCTGTGGTGGAGGGCCCCGGTTGCGGTAGGAACCCCGCATAAGTCTGTTGCGGCTGGTAGACTCCCTGTGGGTTCATCGCGGCGCCACCCCTGGTGGTGGACCCCCCTGGATTGCTGCGACCGAGGGTCCGGCTCCTGTGCCGCGCAACCGAGGACATTTGGTTGCGACGTGGCCCTCGACCAGGCAATGAGTGCACCAAACATTCGGTCGCGCTGGTCTCACTGGCTGAAGTTCCTTGAGCTTTTCAGTCAAGCTGGCGATCTGGTGTTGCAACCCTATCAAAAAAGGATCTTGCGGGGCCGCCCCCCTGGGGGTAGCCCGCCATAGCTTCAATCTTCATGGCCTGCTCCAAAGTGTCCTGCAGATTGTCAATCTTCTGCTGAGTGAGGGGGGTTCGTGTCAAGGGGAGCAGAGCCTTGATGAACTAGTCCCTCTGGTGGTTTGGATCGATCGGGTAGCTGAGTTTCCCGATCGCGTCCTTGAATCGCCGCATCAACTCCCACGCGGTCTCACCTTCCTTCTGCTTAATTTCCCACAGCTCTGACAGGCCCTGCTGGTCTATCTGGGGAAGCTTGAATTCGCGGACAAAATCTCGCTTCACGTCCGCAATTACGGGGTTAGGATGAGCCTCGGACCACTTGATAAACCATCGCAGAGCCCTCTCTCTGAGCGTGGTTTGGAATTCTATTAACTTCCCTGCATCTGGCATCTGGCGAGCCCTCCAGATGGCTTCGCACAGATACCAGTGTTGTTCTACGTCGTCATTGCCCCGGCCAGAAAACTCTGGATACCGGGTGAAAGATCCAGCCATGTGTACTTGCGGAGAATTGACCAGGATAAAGCCTCTCAGTCCTGGTTGCGCAACAGTTCCACTAGGAAAAATACCACTACTAGTAACGCTGCTGTTACCGAATGTTACTGACACTGATGCACTATTGTATGACCGACTCAATGCTTGTAACTGAATAAAAATATTGCTTAAAGGTTGATATAGTACCAGGGGAAGGTTGGGATCCTGGCCATGCAGAAGGTGAGAAGTAGGGCTGCCTGGAGGGGTGGGTGTCGTCTGATCTTGAAACATCCGCTGCATCACGCCGTGCCATTCATCATCGGAACTTTCTTCGGGCTGCATCTTTCCGTTATCTTCGCTAGTCACGATCTCTCTTTCTCGCGTCGCTGGGCTCCCATGCACCCACTGCACTTCCACTGTTGTCCCATCTTCTTTCTGGGTATCCAAACCCATAACTCCCATTCTCTGAGGCGCCTCCTTATGATTTTTCCTCTCGATCTCTCTTCTCTTCAAATCTCGCATTACCCTCCTTCACCACCTATCGGCGATCTGTGCCCGTCGATGTGCACGTAGCTCCCGCAACTTGCATGCGGCCTCAGCATCCATTCCCCCCTCCCCACTTTCACATTCTACACTGCATCCGTCCCCTCAACCCTTCCCCCAGTACGAGAGGTTTACGCTTCCATACTCGGTTTGCGGAATTCAAACAACCCTTCGTCCACCATCAGAGCTTTGATCCACAGCGGAATCTCCTTTAACAGCTTTCCTCTTAGCCCTGAGTGGAAGACAGCCTCAGCTTTCAAGAAGGACTGATAGCACTCAGCAGCAAACTCCACCGTGTATCCTTCCAACGTGGTCCTTACCCAAAAATCCACTGCGCGGGTTAGTTCAGTATCTACCCGATGCAGTGCCACCAGGTCTTCGTGCGTCCACCTGCGGTTTATCTTCCGCAAGCCTTCTTGGGGCAGCGTCGCTCGTAACCTCCACAACCAATTGTAAAGGTCCGTAGGGAACCTTCCCCAGAAAATTTCGTACGTATCACTGGATGAGTCAGAGAAAAGAACAAGCTCCTTGATCGCCGCCTCCTTTTTCTTGGTCAGCTCTGCTTGCTGAGCAATGAACTGGTCAAGATGATCATCCCACCATCGCCGTATTTCCCCTTCAAAGATCCTCGATACCATGATCTAGATCCCCTCAGAACATGCAGGTCTCGGCAACGGAACCATTTGTTGGCGAAAAGTCAGGTCTCGCAGACAAGACCCAGGTTCAAGAGTTGTGGCCAACAAAGGGGTCCGGTGTAGTCTAGGAACACGCCGGCATTTTCACGCTGCTCTGGAGAGCAGTGCATCTCACCCGAGGCGTGCCGCAACCACATGCATAAGGGGATGAGATCAATGGTAAGGGACAAACCCACAACTCATGAAGAACAGGGCATCGATTACACATTCAGAGTCATATATGCAAGATCACTTAATAAGAATTCAGACATTAGCGAATAAAATTTTAAACCAGCATAAACACATTACAAGCACATGAACAACTTATCGAGACAGCAATCTTCCATTGTATTAATCTCCTGGCCGAACACATGATTACATAGCATTCTCACTGATAGCTCACAAATCTGATACAGATGGATTTCAGAACAGAAAGGAAGAATAGAGAAGGTAAGAAACCATATGAAGAACATGCATGATTCCTCCGCAGCTGCTCTGCGCGTCCTTCCCTGTCTCTAGCCTCGAAACTTCTTCAGTATACATTCAACAACCTCTTCTTTTCAGCCGGGTGACTGTTATTTATTCACCCGCTCTTCACGACTAGCAGTTCCTCTGTGTCTTCACTTCGACTTCTCCCAGCTTCTCTTCTGATGTCTGTGTGTTCCACTTTCTGTCCTCTGCTGTGTAGTTCCTTCATCTGTACTTGTCCCTATTCTATATCCAGCTATCGCATGCTTCCGCGCCACCTTGGTAGCTCCGCGACTCCTGGTAGTTGCGGTGCGGTCGCGGTTGCCATGTGTATTCCTACCGCAACTCAAAAAGATTCAAAGTTCAAAATTTCTTAGCCAAGACTTCAAAACTAAACAAAAACAAGGGCCCCAACAATTACATAATCATAAAAGTCTCAAAAACATATTACAAGAGCTAAGAGTCTATTAGCTTCCTTCAAAGTTCGAATCCTAATGAGCTCTTTCTCAGCCCTATTCAGCCTACAGAGTAGCTACCAACAGCTCCCTAAAAATTAGGTGATTTGTCCTCTTTGACTATAAGAGAAGTGGAGCTTTGGTGCACTTGATCTCCCATTTTCCTAGCTTCCTTTGATTTTGAGCTATTGGAGGTAATCTTGAGGATCCCTTGGCTTCCTTTGGGAGTTAAGGAGGTGAAAAATCCCCCTGGAAACTCTCCTTGTTGTCTACTCTGAGCTTTAATTGAAAAGTATTCATCCAAAGTGCAATATCTTCGTGATTATCCTGTATTTAACCCATATTAGGCATTCGAAGTATGACAATCCTTAATCACCATATACACTAGCAACATAAGACCATAATATAATTTAAATTTGAGAAAGAGAGACTTAATAAAGATAAAAAGGTGACAATTAACCCCTCCAATTATACTTAATGATGGAGCTCATCAAAACTTATGTCAACAGGGCATGCTACTCAGCTTCTTCACAACACTAATCTGAAAGCTCACTGAAGTTTCTGCTTTTTAATGTTAAAGGATATGTTTCGATGTTTATGGATGAATGTTATAGATTTGGATAATTTTTATAGGATAGGCTGATAATATCATAAAAGTTTTTTTGTTTTTTCTATTTAAGAAAAATATTGTGGAATATGTTAAAACTTCTTATTTTGTGTATGACTCGAACCACTTCTTGGATCAAAGATGCATTGCATCTAGACATGGTACTTTTTTAATGTTGTATGGCTATTTAATGCCAAATGTTTAAATAAAGAAAAGGTTGGATAGTATTTTGAATTGGTTTTAGAGATTTGTCTACTGTAATATTATTTATGATGAATAAAGAAGCTTATGTTTCAGTTATTCCAGTGAAAATTTGCAGAGATTCTTCCGGTATTGTGCTTCGAAACTGTGTTTTTCTTGTGTATTTGTTATAATTTTATTCTGCAGACCTTTTTTGGGTGTAATGGTTCAGTTTTATTAGAATTCGTTCTCGTATTTATCTTATTTGACTATGTCCTAATATTTCAATTGCAAACAAAATATGATGTTATACACAAATTTTGTTTTTTTTCTTCTTAATACTTTGTCACAAATATGCAGCATAAGATTTTTGATTTGTCATGTATCATGTAAAAGAGTGCCTTTCATTTTTACCTCCACGATAATACAAGTTGTTTCCTTATTTCGAAGTATCTGTTAGACAAGCCATTGTACATGTAATTGGTTGTTATAAGCATAAGCCTCATAAGTTAGTAAAGGTCGAATCATAGATATTCATGTTCTAGTAACCTTCATTTATTTCCAGCAAACATTTTAAAATCCCTTCAAATCTGGTCTTTGTGTGCCTTATAATCTCAAAACCTTCATTTTTCTTAAGTGAGGGAGCCCCCTCCATCTAGAAAATACTAGTTTCTAGCTAGAGGCAGTTTGTGGTTACCTATGTGACCCTATCCTCAACCTAATGGGATTCACGGAGTGCTAAAATACTGGTGTCATTGTCGGGGACTGGACAGTTTCATATTCCCTGGGAAAGATCATCATAGTTTAGATCTAATTGTTGATGGTGAATAGAATTTGGACATCAGAAGGCTGAATCATTCACCTGGCGAATCTGAGTTCAAAGGATCCATCACATTTAAATTTCATGGTGACTCCACTGGTCAAAGGTCATTAATTTTGGTTGACTTTTTTCAATATGGGTTCAAGAACAAATTTCAGGTATGCACCTATGGATAGATATCTTATTCCTGGTTTTCCAAATCTCATGCCTCCTATTGATTGGTCAACTTACCTCCCAATATTCAAAGATGGAAAGGGAACAAATGTTGCTTTGCATTTAATTAAATTTCACCTCCATGTATCTAGACTAGAAGTTATATTTCATGAGGATTCATTAATGAAATATTTTATGGAAACTTTAGAGGGAAACGCAAGATCATGGTACGAAGGGTTGTCAACTGGTAGTATATCTTCTCTCATGAATTTATATTCATCATTTTGTACAGATTTTAAACAAACACATCCTTATATAGTGTTGATAGAAAGATTTTGTGGAAGATTTAATGATCGGTTTCAGCGCATGGGTATTGAAATCTATGATTAGGATGTAATGAATGATGAAATTGAAGAAGCCTTGTCTCAGTTGTATTTTCCTCCTGATGAAACAGGAGAAGTATAGCAAGCAGCTGCTGAAAATGAAACAGACCAGCATACAACAATTCCAACAGCTGAAGATGAAACTCGTTAGTCAAAGGTTAATGAATAAACCCAAAATATTTATCCTCTTAATCCTGATCAATAAGAGGAGAGCATTGAATAAGAAGAGGTTGTTGATGAGCCTCAGTATTGAAACAAGAACGCTACAACTCCCAAGGCTACCAATGTTAATTATCAACTCGAGGTTCGCATAAACTTAAGAGGTATCGGCACTATATGTGAAGCATACAATGTGTCCTTATTTTGTTTATATGATGTAATGGAGTGAATTTTATGAAATAAAAGCCTAAACTGATTTGAGAAATGGAAGTGTTGCTTTGAAAGGAAACTAATCCTAGGAAAGAACAACAATTTATAATTGAAATCCTCAGAGCATGAATTCAAATAAAAAGACCTAATATACTTTGTAAAAATGCATGTCCTAAGTGATTTTTATTCTTCCTCAATCATGGATTTATATCCTAAGGGTCATTTTTCAAGCCTAAGAGACAAAAACCAAGGTTTGGGAGAAAATTTGGTTGAGTTTACATGTGCTACAAGAGTGCTACAGGAAACTCTGTTTTTTCTACAGGAAAGTTTGTTTTGGAAATAACTCATCGAATGACTAAGTAAATAAAATGAAAATGGGATGGGAAATTTTTTTTATTAATTATGATATCTTAGGTCTCCATTCCAAGTTGAATCACACCAAAATACCCCTGTTCACACATGCTAAAAAATAACAGAAATGTACTACTCTAAAATCTGGAAATTCAAGAACTAGTGAGCTAGTTAATATATCAAATTCCTAACCTAATAAAGTGCAAATGAAATGGGTAATATTTTTTTATTAAACTTAAAATTATTGACCTAATCCAAGTGGAATCAAGTCAAATTAAGCTCATTAACCCATTATAAAAAATAGCATAAATTTACTACTATTTCGCTACAAGACATTTCCAAAAAACTCATATTTGTGAACTAGTAACCAAATACAAGTAGCCTAATGATTAAGATGACCTTCAAAAGTTATTATAAAGATTAATAATGATTTTGAACCTATAAAAAACCTTCAAAATAACTTACCTCAATTATTTAACTCAATCCTACAACAAGAAACGAAACAATACTAAATACAGAAATATGCAAAACAGAAATGAGATGCACGTGAATAAGAAGTGAAAAGAACATAAAGAAATTGTGAAATAGGGCTCTGAGGATCCTAGGATGGCCAAGACCAAGGAGGACTCAGAGTCCTATGCAATAAACCAAGCCTTATAAGCTAAAAATGACACCAATATTCATTATTGAATCAATCCAAGTACATCCCTACAAGAAAAGAAAGTGGAGCTGCCAAAAAACACGTTTTCTCCGCAATGAGACTAAACAATACATGCCCCTAGAGGAAAATTAGAATTGGTACTTATACAAAATGGTGAGGAAGATTCCCCTTGAAATGAGGAATCTTTCCCCTCCAAAATCCCTCAAATAGTGGATCTACTTCCCAACACTAGAAGTTTGCAGTAAATGATAGGGAACACATTCCTATATTTTCTCAATCATCGGAGTTCCAAAATCTCTCCAAAATTTCTCATTAATTTCATGATATTTTGTTCATTTATTTTCAAATATTGATCCTCTAGTAGTAGGGAGGAAGTCCCTAAATTATCTCCTTCTCCAAATCTTCATAATCTGCCCAATTTTCTCACAATATTCTACAAAAATAAGTAATATTAGCCACAAATATGAAATTATCTTTAAACCTTCCTAAGAACATATTAAAGCATAAAAAAAACATTATTAAGTGTAGAATAAGAGATTTAATATATCTTTTATGTGCCTAATAAATGTTATATGGGCCTTAATTTATGTCTAATTTAGAGGCCCATCATACCCCCCTACTGAAATTGTTGCTCATCCTCTTAGCAACCTAATCATCCTCCTTGCCTTGTGGTTCTTCATGTATGTTGGCCTATTTCATTCTCTATTTATTGGTCCATGTGTTTTTCATCCTCCTGGAGTCTACTTGTGGTCATTTGAAGCCATCTTCATCAACTTATCCTTAGATTTTGACCTTGTTGTGCCATATACATAATTGTTATAGGAAAATTTTCAACTTCCTATAGTAGTATTCTCTCTACTTCTTAGGACTCCAGATTGCTTAGAGATGAAGGGAAATGGTTTATGGAGTGATGGAATTATTTGGAGTGATGGATAGGTAAGCAGAGATGTCACATGCCAAGGTATAGGTGATATAGCTGCCTGTAGAAAATTTGTTTTTCCTGTAGCAAATTTTCACCTGTAGCAATTCTATTTTGCATACCAAAGGTGGTGGGTCCACCTTTTATATTTTCCTTTTTTTCCTTTTTTTCAATTTTTTTGTTTTTTTTCAATTTTCTCTTTTATGGCATGCAAAATAAACTCAGATTTATTTTTTTGTTAACTAAGTTCACCCTTAGTTACCCGTTGGCACTCCTTGTCTTCCATCACAACTAACTGCTTACTACCCACTTTCTCAAGTCCTCTTTACTTGCGTCTTGTTCCTCTCCCACATGTGTGTGTGTTGTGGTGGAATAGTGAAGCTAATTGCTAGATAAGGCTGAGGCTACTATGCTAGTGATTTTGGCTATAAAAAAAAACTTTCCTTCTCACACTTTTAATGTTTTCTTAAGCTAGAATAGATTCAAAGAAAGGTTTAGATAATTTCATACCTAAGCCTTACCCTTGATGTGTTTTTCCAGGTGATATTGAGTTTGTTGATATGACTGTTGAAGCTGCCTTTGCTGGTTTTGAAGCTGATACTGAAGCTGCTTGTGATAATATGTTGGAGGTCCCATTGCTGATAGCCTTGAATCTGGAGGTCTTATAGGGTTTCTTTTATTGTTTTTTCTGCTGCTTCACATTCCCGATTAAAATGTTTCTGATGATATGTTCATGATGTGAGTGTTGTAGTTGATGATTTTGTTTATGTACAAGTCTTCATAGCATGATGATTTTCTTTTTTTTTACTGATAAAGTGCTTTGTGTGTGCAGTCTTCTCCCAATGTTCAATATTTTACTAGTGGAGTGGATGGACTGCTTCCTAAGGAGGGTGTGCTCTTCTCAACTTTAGTAAATGGCTTCATGATGCTCAAGGTGGTTAGATCTTCTACTATGTGGTTGGAAAAAAGAATTGATGTTGAGTTTTGATGTGACTATACAGGCTGCTCAAGACAATCCTCTTGTAGCATACTGGATTAAGGCATAGCTCTCAAACAGTAGATCAGAGTGACCTGAAATGTTTTTAGCATATTACTATCATCCTTATGCACCACCCCATAAAAAATCTCGGCCATTGGATGCACGAATCTCGGGAAAAAATAAAAATAGTTGTAGGTGATGGAGGTCGATTTCTCACAAATTGTGCACCAGAAATTGGTGAAATTGTTTGAGCATGTCACCATCATATATATGCATATCCCCATAAATAAATCAGCTAATTAATGCATGGTTTTTGAGATATAATAAAAACAATTTTCTGCTAAAAACTATTTCAAGACAACCCTCTTGTAGCAGACTTGCCTTAGGCATAGCTCTCAAACCGTAGATCGGATTGACCTGAAATTTTTTGAGCATATTACTATCGTCCTTATGCACCTCTGCATAAAAAATATCAGCCATTGAATGCACAAATATCGAGATAAAATAAAAATGGTTGTAGGTGATGGAGGTCGATTTTTCACAAACCGTGCACCAAAATGTGTTTAAATTTCTTGAGCATGTTACCATCATATATATGCATCTCACCATGAAACAGGTCGCAAATGGATGCATGTTTTTTGAGATATTATAAAAATAATTTTCGGCTCAAAAATAAGAGTTTCAAGTAGAAAAAATAGGGTTTCATGTAGCATTTTAGGACAGCGAGGAAAATGAACGAGAAAATCTTGGAAATGATGGGTGGATGTCGGAAATGGATGAGGCTCATGGATTGGCATGACCTAGGTCCTTTTGGATCATCTGAGCAAAGGAGGAGGAAGTCCAAGTTTGACTTCCTTTGACTAGGGTTTTGACCAAATTTTTATTTTTGTGCCAACTTGTTTTTTTTTTGCTGCTTGCAAAGGTTGGAGAGCACCTACATTCATTAGAGAGAGATACATGGAGAAAATACATTTTTTCCTTTTCACTTTTTTTTTCTTTTTTCTTGAGGCCTACTATTTGCCTCAATGAGGTTTTCAACTAGTAGGTCTATCTAGGTGCCTCAAATGAGGTTTTCATCTAGGATCTTTTATTTTTCTCTTGTTTTCTCTTTTTTCCAACCCATTGACTACCTCATGGATGTTTTCAATCAGTGAGCCAATCTCAGGTGCCTCAAAATAGGTTTTCACCTGATATTTTATTATTTTTCATTTTTTCTCTTTTTCCAATTTTTTATTTTTCTTCTATCCTACTCTACTTGAAAAACCAAAACCTCTTTCAAGTATAGGAATACTTCCAATGGAGCCATGTGCAAATCAATATGACAGATAAAATCATGTGTACACTTGAAATACATGCTTTGACATGTACTTGAATATGAAAGATGAATTTCTTTGACTGATAATGTAGTAAGTGTTGTTGAAGAAAAGTGTGTTTCTGCAACTTAATGATTGTCTGGAACCATATTTCAATATAGCTTTGACGCCCTTGGTTTGCTTGCTGATTTGGATCATATTGGATGTCCTCTTATACCATGAAATTCAAATATATTTTTTTTTTTTAATTGTTCTCTTGAACACATGGAGGATCTGATGGTAAACATGAGGGAACTTTCTCAATATCTGATTCTGATGTCTACTCTTCGTCAAGTGCAGCCCGTGATTCTTTGATCTCCTCATTTGAATCTTCTTCTTTTGGATGGTGTCCTTCAATGACAATAAGAAAATATCTTTTTTGTAATACCTTTCTTGAACTAATATGCATACCATTTAGATCAAGAGTATATTCTTGGTATTATTTTACCTTAGCATTGAAAGTGGGTTGAGATACTTCATTGTGTGGGTTTGGAAATGGTGGCACAGGTAGTTGAGTGGGAATGGGTCTATGAGATGGATGTGGTTGAGGTTGTGGTTGTGGTGGAGGTGGATGGTAGGGATAGCATGGAGTTGGGTATGGAGGATATTGAGGAAAATATTGTGGATATTGTGGATTTTTCCCATAAGGTTCTTGCCAACCTTGTTGCCAAGATTGGTTTTGGGGTTGAGATGGCCAAGGTTTCCGAGGTAATGTGTTCCAATTATTTTGAGATGGATGTGAATAAGCTTAAAATTTTGAAGTAGGTCCTTGCATCATATCAAGTTGACTAGGCTTCCATGGTCTTCTTGGAGCTACGAAACATAGCTTCTGTGGTGATTGACTTGCTCCTTTGTCTTCATGGTAAACTTTCCTAAACCTAGGTAATGATGGACAATATTTAGTAGCATATGATTCTGCATGGATAACACAAATATCAACATCTTCTTTTTTCTCATTTTTCATTCTTAACATTTCTACTTGTTCACTTAGATTGCTAAGAATTTCTATTTTAAAGTTATCAAGAAAATGTCCAAGTTCATCTTGACTTACCAATGTTGATGCTGATTTACTTGCTCTTGTCTTTCCTCTTGATATGCACTTGCATGTTTCACAAATTTCTTCAAATGATAATTGGTATAAATATCCTTTACTCGTCAGATCAAGGAGATCAATCCACTCATCCCTAATTTTTCTAAGTAAGAGGTTTCTTAGTGTGTCAAATCCTAAATGATGTAATTTTCCCTCTTAACATTATACATGAACCTCTCTATTAGATTTCCAAGGCTCTCATCTCGTTTTTTATGCATTCAAAAACTTTCTTCTTTAAGATCATGGTATTTATATTTTTCTATAAATATCTTTTGCATATCATTCCATGACCTTATTGTATTATTACCTAAACTCATGAACCATTTAAGAGCTATATCCTTCAATGTTACAGGAAAAAATCTCAATTTTGAGTGTGTTATTAGTAGCCATAAGATCTACAAAGTATTTCAAATTCAAAGAGAAAAGCTTTCGGATCCTCTGACCTCATACCATGGAAGTTGGGAAGGAAAGATGGAGGGATGTTCTCCATATGCACACTGACATCAATATCTTGAATGGGAAATCCAAGAAGATCTTCTTCATTGTCATCATCTCCATCCATTTCTTCTACCTTCTTTTCCACTTCTTCTTCTTCTACTTATAAAATTTGATGATGATGTGGTTCTTACTACACCATGTGATCAAATGGGAGGGGGTTGGTGTTGAAGAAGTATTTTTAATTTTTTCCAATAAGAAAGCTAATGCAACGCAATTTTCTGTTTTTGAAATGAAATATGCCTATTGCAATTTTTTTGTTTTTTCAAAAAGAAAAGAAATGAATCAACTAGGCAAGAAAACAATGAAAGCTTTGACACCTCCCCGGCAACAGCACCAAAAAGTGATGAGCCTCAGTATTGCAACAATAATTTTGCAACTCCCAAAGCTACCAACTTTAATTAGCAACCCGGGGTTCGTACAAACTTAAGAGGTATCGAAACTATATGTGCAGCATATAATGTGTCCTTATTTTGTTGATATGATGTAATGGAGTGAATGTTATGAAATCAAATCCTAAACTAATTTTAGAAATGGAAGTGTTTCTTTGAAAGGAAATTAATCCTAGGAAAGAACAACAATTTATAATTGAAATCCTAAGAGCATGAATTCAAATAAAAATACCTAATCTACTTTGTAAAAATGCATGTCCTAAGTGGTGGTTATTCTTCCTCAATCATGGATTTAGATCCTAGGGTTCACGGTTCAAGCCTAAGAGAAAAAAACTGTTGATCATTGGTTGTCATTGATGTCAACCCAAGCAGCACCAGGGGCTACCCTTATCTTGCCTTGTAATTTTGACCTACCAAATTACTATAT
Organism: Pinus albicaulis; assembly: GCA_034641835.2. NCBI lineage: Eukaryota > Viridiplantae > Streptophyta > Pinopsida > Pinales > Pinaceae > Pinus > Pinus albicaulis. Next base: position 111,968,423 of record CM076577.1, on the reverse strand, counting down.
TCTGGGTCAAGAATGTTTTTTATGATTTCTACTTGTCAATATGTTTATGTTGATATATGGTACACCATGTAATTCTTCACGGTTTGAGAGATATTCATGTTTGAATTTTGTAACCCCAGTTAGTGGGCTAAAACCCCATGGGGTTGTGGAATGGGCCATTGAAAAGTCAATAATTAATAATTTTTAAGATCCTAAAATCCTTCCCACATTCACTTGTTGAATTCCCTCTCAATCTAAGCATGTATATAAATTTTCATCCTCATATCCTCCCCATGCAGGGATTTCGCTACCTGAAACAGGCCATCATGAAATTTGCACTATAAATTTTTTTATACGAAGGTTCAGAAGCTTAAATTTTTGTGAGTTGGAGCGGAATTCTCGAGGAAGCTCCTGTAAAATTTTAGATCAAGGTGCGCAATATTTTCCGAGATATGATCTATAGAAGTCAGTGTTTTTGCAGGCTCTTGAAATTCATCTCAAAGAAGTGACCTTGGGAAAACCATCATAACTCTTTCTCGGTGTATCGAATTGGAACTATGTAAGAAGTGGTGGATATTGAATTGAATGTAGATTTCAATGTGTTAATTTTAGAGCCAAATGAAGAAACAGTGACATGTGGCACACCATACAAGTTTTCTCTACTGAATCAGTCCATAATTAGGGAATTGTGAGAGATTGGGCATAACTCTCTCTTGAAGAATCCAAATTGGGTCAGACCTGTGGCATTCGAAAGAAGACTCAAAGGACTACTACAGGACTGAAAATCACATATTTGGGATCTGAAATAACATAGATACACCAGATTCAATATCGAGCTCCTAGAAGGCAAGAAAAAGCTAGATCATGTGTTGTCAAGGGCTGCAAAGGACCAAACCTTCTAGGGCAGCAAAGCAAAGAAAGGCATAGCAGAGGGTAGCATGACAAGAGAAGCAATCAAGGTGTAGAACAGCAGCAAGAATTTCACCCAATGAAGTCTTCAAGTGGGCATCACTGCATACAGTCATTGCAAAGGTATCATTGTTCTAAGTCATTGTAAATGCATCATTGTAAAAATTGTACAAGTGTCTATCTCCCAAGAGTTGAAGAGGCGGTGTCGAGAGGTCTAGGATCATCATTAGGTGGTTGTTTCATAGTTTGGGTTATGGTCTAGTGTGTATTATTATTCTACAACATTATATATCATTGTAAAGTGGACCATTTTCTCTAGTACGGGAATCCATTCTTGTTTTATTCTTCTATAGGGTGGTAGGGTGGTGCTAGGCTGGTGCATGAAGTCACTAACAGGTTCAAGTCTGTGAAAACTTTAGGGTGGTAGGGTGGTGCTAGGGTGAGTTGTAGCTCATTGGGTGTTAGGGAATCCATTCAATCGACTACTGAATAATCTCGAGCATTGGAGCATCCATCTAGTGGGAGTTGGAGAAGAATGCTTTTCTAGATTCTAGGAAGTTGGAGCTTTATTTTCAATTGGAGTTGAATATTAAAGAATTATTAGAAAAACATTCAGGTGGTTTTTTTCCCAGAGTGGGTTTCCACCTTCAAAACTATGTGAATTTGTGTTCCTTTTGTTTACTGCTATCATTGTACAAAAATTTATAATACTAATTGAAAGGAATACTCATTCACCCCCCCCCCCCCCTCTCAGTATTTCCAATAAAAACCAAGCTTTGGGAGCAAATCTGGTCGAGTTTACATGTGCTACAAGAATGCTACAGGAAAGTGTGTTTTGGAAATAACTCACTGATTAAAATTCAAATGGGATGGGACAAATTTAATTATTAATTATGATGTCTTAAGTCTCCATTCCAAGTCGAATCACTCCAAAATACCCATGTTCACATGTGCTAAAAATAACAGAAATTTACTACTCTAAAATCTGGAAATTCAAGAAGTAGTGAGCTAGTTAATCTATCAAATTCTTAACCTAATCAAGTGAAAATGAAATGTGGTAAATTTTGTTATTAAAATTAACATTATTATGACCTAATCCAAGTGGAATCAAGTCAAATGAAGCTCATTAACCCATTCTAAAAAATATAATAAATTTACTACTATTTCGCTACAAGACATTTCCATAAATCTCATATTCGTGAACTAGTGACCAAATCTAAGTAGACTAATGATTAAGATGGTCTTCAAAAGTTATTCTAAGGATGAATAATGAATTTGATCCTATAAAAAACCTTCAAAATAACTCACTTCAATCATTTAACCCAATCCTACAACAAGAAACGAAACAATACTAAATACAGAAATATGAAAAACATAAATGAGATGCATGTGAATAAGAAGTGAAAAGAACATAAAAAAAAATGTGCAAGAGGGCTCTGAGGATCCTGGGATGGCCAAGCCCAAGGAGGAATCAGAGTCCTATGGAAGAAACCAAGCCTTAAAAGATAAAAATGACACCAATCTTCATTATTGAAACAGTCAAAGTACATCCCTACAAGAAAAGAAAGTGGAGCTTCCAAACAACAAGTTTTCTCCACAATAAGACTAAATAACACATGGCCCTAGAGGAAAATTCGAATTGGTAATTAATAAGCATTCCCCTTGAAAGGAGGATGATTTCCCCTCCAAAATACCTCAAACAGTGGATCTAGTTCCCAACACTAGGAGTTTACAATAAATGACAGGGAACACATTCCTAGATTTTCTCAATCATCGGAGTTCCAGAATCTCTCCAAAATTTCTCAATAATTTCGTGATATTTTGTTCATTTATTTTCTAATCTTGATCCTCCAGTAGTAGGGAAGAACTCCCTAAATTATCTCCTTCTCCAAATCTTCATAATCTGCCCAATTTTCTCACAATATTCTACAAAAATAAGTAATATTAGGCACAAATATGCAATTATCTTTAAACCTCCCTAAGAACATATTAAAGCATAAAAAAAATTATTAAGTGTAGAAGTATAAATTTAATATATCTTTTATGTGCCTAAGAAAGGCTAGATGGGCCTTAATTTATGTCTAATTTAGAGGCCCATCATACCCACTACTGAAATTGTTTCTCATCCTCTGAGCAACCTATTCATCCTCATTGCTTTGTGGTTTTTCATGTATGCTCGCATATTTCATTCTCTGTTTGTTGGTCCATATGTTGCTCCTCCTGTTGATCTTCTTGCTACTCTTCTATTTGCAGGTGTTGTGTGGAGGTCCTCAGGTTCCTTTGCTGGTGTGTTCATCGTCTTGGAGTCTGTTGGTGGTCATTTGGAGCCATCTTCATCAACTTATCCTCAGATTTTGACCTTACTATGACATATACATAATTTCTATAGGAAAATTTTCAACTTCCTATAGATGTCTTCTCTCTACTTCTTAGGAATCCAGATTGCTTACAAATGAAGGGAAATGGTTAATGGAGTGATCGAATGATTGGATTGATGGAGAGGTCCCATGCCAAGATATAGGTGATCTAGCTGCTTGTAGAAAATATGTTTTCCTATAGAAAATTGTCACATGTAGCAACCCTATTTCACCTATAGCAACTCTATTTCGCATGCCAAGAGGTGGTGGGTCCACATTTTATATTTTTCTGTTTTTCCTTTTTCTCCTTTTTTTTCAATTTTTTGAATTTTTTTGAATTTTTTTCTTTTATTGCATGAAAAATAAACTTAGAGTTATTTTTTCTCTTAACTGAGTTTTCCCTTAGTCACCAGGTTGCACTCCTTTTCTTCCATCACAACTAACTACTTACTACCCACTTTCTCAAGTCCTCTTTACTGGTGTCTTATTCCTGTCCCACATGTGTGTGTGTCGTGGTGGAATAGTGAAGCTAATTTCTAGATAAGGTTGAGGTTGCTCTACGACTGATTTTGGATATAATAAAACTTTCCTTCTCACACTTTTAGTTTTTTCTTAAGCTAGCCCTTTCTTCTTGAGAGGGAGTGTTGAAATTCAATAAGAAAATGCACCACATACTAGTGTGGGATTCCAGTCAGACATGAGTGAGGAATTCATTGACACATTAGTGCTAATGTGGGCATCCAATTTTAAATGAATTGGAAAATAAATTGTAATATTATCTAATAACAACTTGTAATAGTTAACTAAGTGTGATAGACTTAGTTAGCTCAATAATTTCGAGTTGAGGGTCAAAGGTGAGGCATGTAGAGTGATTCTATTATTTACAGGGTCCATTTTCAGTTGTAGCACTAGTGTGGTGTGAATGCAATCAGTTAACTCAAATTAATTGAGTTAAAATCAGTTTAACTAGTTCTAACTGAGTGATGAGCTAGTGAGAGATCAAGTGAATTAAATTTAATTTAATTCACAAGTAGTGATCTACCAAGTAACTGATGATTCACTATTAACATTTGCATGCATGTCAATTCTGATGACGACCCAGTTGAGACAAAGGTTAAAGGTAAGTAAACTATCAGTTGTATTATTAGCGAATTGCCCAAGCACAATTATAAAGCCACAGGATGCCCATGATGGATTGTGCAATCAAGGAAGGTTGGAATTCATATTTAATAGGAATTATTTTTCCTAGGGATTGCATGAGCAAGGCAGGCTGACAATGGGCAGGAAATTGGCTATGTATTGGTCCAATTTTTCTTAGATCAGTGTGAGACGATTGGAAGAGTGTATGAGGTTCTTGTGAGCACACATGAATTGTATTGTTTCACGATTCCTTGGATGATTATAAAATAAATATGGAGGGGTTTTGAGCAGTTTCTTTCCCTAGGAAAATCTTGTGTTGTGTGATTGATTTACTTCTTTCTCTTACTTGCATGTGATTGAGTGATCGTGATTTATATTCCGAAAATATTGTAGAATGATTAAGTATCTTGTTTTAGTACATTTCATGATCGGATTGAATCCATTGGTGTAATTTCTACACAGTTTTCTATATCAAAACTTCTTTCGTTCTGATTTTGATCTACTTGTTGCTTCATTCGATTATGTGCCAAAGTGAGGTTATCCTTTAAGATTTGGAGAACTTGTTGTTTTTTCTCTATGTGATCTTCCACTCCTTGAACCTTAGAATTTTCTCTTAAAGATGATTTTATGGATGGTGGATGATATCCATAAAGTGCCATAAATGGGGTCTTTTTTGCTGCAGTATGGAAGGAAGTGTTATACCACCATTCAGCCAGAGGTAACCACTTGACCCATTGTGTTTATTTATCAAATAAAAAGCAACGAAGATACCCTTCCAAACATTTTTTTTCACTATCTCTGTTTTCCCATCAAATTGAGGATAATAAGATGAGCTATGAGCTAATTGAGTACCCATACAAGAAAATAATTTCGTCCAAAAATTTCCAGTGGAAATGGGATATCTTTCGCTTACAATAATATTTGGGTTTCCATGTAGATTTTGAATTGTTTCCATAAATGCAATAGCAATTGTGATGGATTTAAATGGATGAGATAATGCACAAAAGTCTGCATACTTAGTAAGTCTATCAACTACCACCATGATGACACTCTTTCCTTCGAACTTGGGTAAACCTGTGATAAAATCTATTGAAACCTCCTCCCAACGTTGACTTGGAATGGATAAAGTGTTGGCAATATGATGCAGAGTGTTGTCCTTGATGGCAACCCACTGAATGAAGATTAAGACATGAGATTGTTGGCATGTGTTGTCTTTGATGGAAATACACCTGATGAAGTTATTCTTGACTTGATGGACTTGGTAAATGATGTAAATCTGATGTGATATGATGTTTGTTGACAATATGATGTAGAGAGTTGTTCTTGAATGGCAACCCACCTGATGAAGATGATGGCAACTTACTTGATGAAGTTGTGCTTGATAGAATATGTCTTGATGAACCTGTTTAAAGATGAAAATCTAATGTATCTACAGAGAGTATAGAAGGTAATGAAGAAAGGAATTCAATATGTGCTAGATCTATGATGAAAAGAGTATGTCTCAAGGCATACGCGGATTTTCCTAGGAGAAGTCGTGTATGCACGCGGTAAAGTACGTGCCAAGTCGCGTATGGGAAAAAGCGCTCATAATGTGCAAAACTAGGGGTAACCACCATGGTATTGACCCATTGTATTGGGTAATGATTCGTCTAAATGACCCCGTCTAGGAATACCATCGGAAGTAATGTAGTTTTGGGCTCATGGTATTGTTTTGGCTCATGGTATTGAAAAAAGGGTAAACCTATATAAGGAGAAGAAATTCATTGTGCAAATCATGAGTGTGGGTGCAAGATGTCTGAGCTTGAATGAATACTTCTCTCTGAAGTATATCTGAATGGAAAGGGTTACAGTTGAATGATAGATCTGAATGTATGATGCACCAATGATGAAGAAAGGGGTCTAGATCTGAAATGTACTTGTATTTGCTAGATCTGTTTATGGAATGATTAGATCTGTGATGAGGCGAACATCTGTCTGAGGTAAAGGGTAAAATCTGAAGTAATGTATCTGTGGTGAAGAATTGCAATGACATAAAAGTCTGAAGAACCATACGCTAGTTCGCCGAAGAGGAAGCGCGTATATACGTGGCTTCGCTGAAGAGAAAGCGCGTATGCGCAATAAAATTAGCTCTGTAATATGTACAGAAGTATACGCTGGTTTATGTGAACAGAAGCGCGTATATACGCGACATCAGAGAAAGGAAAGTGCGTATGCAAACTAGGGTTTGCTGAAGTCTATGGTAAGAAATGTTCATCTGTCATTGCTGTATATCGATATTCTCATGAGTTATATGTATCTTGCTTGCGGTTGACTGTGGCGAAAAGTATGGGAGTGGGTCTGGCCCGAAAATATAATGAAATCGTGGCTCGGTAAGTGGTGTCTCAAAGGATGCTTTTGGATTCAGCAGAAATTGTTGACAAAAGTAGTCCATAGAGGTGCCGATGTTGTAGCCTTCGTACTCGTGGGTAGTATTCTTCTGTGAGGCTGTAAAACGCAGAGCAGGGGGTCGAGTTTCTTTCCGTGAGAGGTCGTGTAACGAGCTGGGTTGGAGTTTCTTTCCGTGAGGCCGGTAAACGAGCGTAGGTGTGCTCGCGTGGCCGGTAGGAGTCTCATCAGCAATAAGGCAAGCAAAGATGTTTTCTCTATAATAAAATATTGAAGGCTGAGCAACTGCAGTGGTGGTTTTCTTCCGACTTGGGTTTCCACCTAAAAATCCTGGTGTTCATGTGTGATGCTTTGTGTGATGATTTATTCTGTTGTTACTACACATGTTTACTATTAACTTAACATCAGATGATTGAATAGCGCAAAGAACTAAGTTAATAAATTTCTGCATATTTAGATTTCTGCTAATACGTGAGTTGCATGAAGGATATCTGCGTATATACGTGGGTTTACTAAAGGAAAGTAGCATATGGGTTTTAGAGAGTGAAAAAGTAAAAAATTTTGAATATGCTGTAAATACTGATTCACCCCCCCTCTCAGTATTTTTCCCAACAATTGGTATCAGAGGAGGTTCTTCTGTAGAAGCTTGATCGCTTGAAGGAGATCCGTCGCAATGGGAAAGAAGCAAAAGAAAAAGGTTACTCAAGGAAAGAAGATGTCTCAGAAATCATGTATAGCAGAAATTGAAGGAGATGAAACAGAAGAAGCTGTCAATATTAAAGATGAAGAAGATTCTGACCAAACTCTACAAGTGCTCATGGAAAAGAAGCAAAATAAGAAGACTACTCGAAGAAAGGAGATCTCTCAGCAAACATGTATAGCAGAAATTTACGAAGATGAATCAGATAGTGATTGGGGTCCTTGTAATATTCTTTGTGCAAACAATAGTGAAGATAGTGAAAGTAAAGTTGTGGATCTAGAAGAAGCTCTCAAGATTAAGGTTGAAGAACTACAAAGTTCATCTAATAAGCAAGAAACTACCTACAAAGAGATGATCTCTCAAATGGAAAAACAAATAGAAATGCTGAATGGACAGGTGGACAAGAATCAAAGGTTTCATACTTATGCATCCAATCGAAAAGGACTAGAAGCAGAAATCAACGATCTAAATTCAGATCTCGAAGAATCACGCAAGAAGAATGAAGGACTTGAAGCTGCAATCATCTCTCTACAAGCAGATCTAGAAGCATCAAGTAAGAAGAATGAGGAACCTCTACAACCATTTGAAAAGGAAGGCCTTGAAGCAGAAATCATCTCTCTCAAAGAAAATCTGGAAAAATAAAATAAGAAGAATGAAGAGCTGCAACAAACTTTTGAATAACAAGAAAAAGGGTTGAAAGAAGAGATTCTAAATCTAAATCATCAAGTAGAAGATGGAAGAAGGAAAGATAAAAGCATGAAGAAGAAATGCCAAGGATTGGAGGTTGAGGTAAACATTCTCAAAGGTAAATTAGAAGAAAAGGTTAAACTTTTGAGGTTTCAAGATAGTACTAAGATTCTGGACAATATTCTTAGTAGTCAAAGGTCTCCTTCTATCAAACTTGGTCTTGGTTTTCATGAAACTGTTAAATGAGAATCTAGTTCACAAGGAAGTGCTAAGAATCAAAGGACACCAATGCAAAATCTGAAGTGTTGGAAGAAACAAAAGGTCAACCGACAATCATGAATTCTCAAAGGAAATCATTCAATAATGTTGAATGCTTTAGATGTCATCATTATGGGCATGTTGCAGCAAATTGCAGAAGCGGATTGTTTCAGCCACAAACAAACAGATCCTACATAGAAAAGTACTCTGGTTTTTTCAAGGGATATTGTTTTTCGTGTAACAAGTATGGACATAAAGCAGCTGATTTTAAAAGGAGGAAGATTAGAAATACTCATTATGATTCTTATGCTTATTTCTCTGGACACATGAGATGTTATTCTTGTAACAAGTATGGACATGTAGAAAAGGAATGCAGGTTGAACATATCTGAGAAAGTGGACAATTTTCAGCACACAGTTAGGAAGTTCAAGCAAATTTGGAAAAAGAAGGAGGACCAATCAGAAACGTAGGGAATTCTGACCCTACTGCAGTCATCCGCTTCTGAAGCTTACTTCTCTTATTGACTGCATAAATGATGTGGGATACATTATGAGATTTAGTAATGTATCGTCACAGGGGGAGCAATGTATGATGACTCTCATAGTTGATTTGATTATTCTGGTTATATGTATTTCTGACAGAGCATCTGATATGAAGAAGACAGGTACAGGAAGTACAAGTTTAGGGGGAGATGAAGGAATGTGAAAATTTCTATGCTTCACTTTCCATACGCGGGTTCTATGAACAAAAGTCGCGTATACACGCGAGTTCCAGCAGACACAGTCGCGTATGCATTGATGATAAGAGAATTTATATGATAGCTGAAGATCTGGAGCAGAGGTTCAGGGGGAGCATCAGTCTGACTGTTAATGACTGTATTATTGACTCAGTATCAGCTTAGTTTCTCAGTTCTAAATAATGATGATATGATACTTGGTTTCTTATGTTGAAGATTATGGATGAGTCCTGTTTGCTTTTTGATGAAGAGTATTCGTTGCTGAGATGAAAGTCTTATAATTCAGAGATAAGGACAGTTCATGCAGAGATTGTTGCTGATGACTCGCTGATGAATGTATTCAGGTTGCGCAAGTTAAGGAGGAGCACTGGTTCAGGGGGAGCAGCAGGTTGAATACTAATGATTGCATTGTTGGCACTATGACTGCTTATTCTTTGGTTATTGTGATACTCATGCTCAAATGATGATGACTTGGTATATGGCTTATTATGATGAGATTTTGAGCCATGTTTGCTGAAAAGTATCTTTTATGCTCACACATGGATAAGTTGGAAGTCGTTTGATTCAGAAATAAGAATAGATCATGCAGAGTTTGTTACTATGGTTGAGATCTTTTGTCTACATATGTTACTTCATGTTAAATCTTAAAGATCATGGTGATACTAGACCACATGGATGATTGACACATATTTGAAGATGTTGTTCTAGTATGATAATTTCTCTTGGAAAGATTGTATTGATGCTGCAAAGAATCTGAAGGCTTGGTTGCTAATGTGCTTATGCTACAACCATTGGATGATGCTTGAAGACACAACCCCACTGTTCTATCTATCTGTATTCCAGGGAAGCTTTCAAATATCTCAGAAAGAAGCTGAACACTGTATTTGCCTCACAGAGGATCAGATCTAGCTAAAATATAGGAGATGGTATTGGATACGCGGGTTTCCTGAAACACAGTCGCGTATATACGCGAGTTCATGCACATAAAACCGCGTATGTCTGATTGCTGACAAATTCTTGCTTAGGGTGAACTAACCCGACCACATTGCAAATCTTGTTGGTATCTAAATCATTTGTGGTACCTCACGGTGGTGTTCGAGTTCTCATAATTCTATCTCTAATGTTTTGATAAAGATGCCTTGATGATTGTTGGTGAAAGTATTCAGGTTACACAAGCTAAGGAGGAGCCTTGGTCATATGGAAAGGATGTGTGGATGCACATTTTTAGGGGGAGCATTAGCCTTGCTGAGTATAATGCATTATTGGCATTATGATGATTCTGAAATATGATCTTTCTTGAGGTATTTTTGGTAGTGGTCATAAAAAGTCATATTTGTAATTTGATGAAAAGGTCATGATGAAACCTATGATGTAAAATTGTAATATTAAGTCATGTAAGGACTTGTTCAAATTTGTAAACACACTTGGTTGGGTAGTTGAGTCAAAATGTGTAAACCCTCTTGGTTGGGTACTTGAGTCAAATTTGTAAACCCACTTGGTTGGGTACTTGAGTCTCATATGTAAATCCACTTGGTTGGATATTTGATGTAAGTTTGAGTCTTTGGTGATAGGAAGTTCGTAGAGTCATGTACTTTATTGAAAAATATGTTTGAATATTCAGCATGAACTCAGGGGGAGCTTGGTCACTTCAGTACATATCAGATCTGCAGAACACTTCTTCCACATGAGGAGAAAAAGGGGAGAGTATGTTGGTTTTGACCCGCCCTTTGCCCTTGATGTCAAAGGGGGAGAGTGACATGGTGCTTGAATGAAGAGAACGAATGGTGTCAAAGAATGGTGAGAGTGACATGGTGTCATTGTGGTAACCAAACACCATCGTGGTTGCCATCAAGTCCGAAAGGGGGAGATTATTGGCAATATGATGCGGAGTGTTGTCCTTGATGGCAACCAGATAAGATGAAGACATGAGATTGTTGGCATGTGTTGTCCTTGATGGAAATCCACACGATGAAGTTATTCTTGACTTAGTGGACTTATTAAATGATGTAAATCTGTTGTGATATGTTGTTTCTTTGACAATATGATGTAGAGAGTTGTTCTTGAATGCTTATGATGATGATGATGGCAACTTACTTGATGAAGTTGTGCTTGATAAAATATGTCTTGATGAACCTGTTTAAAGATGAAAATCTGATGTATCTACAGAGAGTACAGTAGGTAATGAAGAAAGGAATTCAATATGTGCTAGATCTATGATGAAAAGAGTATGTCTCAAGGCATACGCGGATTTGCCTAGGAGAAGTCGCGTATGCACGCGGTAAAGTACATGCCAAGTCGCGTATAGGCAAAAGCGCTCATAAAGTGCAAAACCAGGGGTAACCACCATGGTATTGACCCATTGTATTGGGTAATGATTCGTCTAAATGACCCCGTCCAGGAATACCATCGGAAGTAATGTAGTTTTGGGCTCATGGTATTGTTTTGGCTCATGGTATTGAAAAAGGGGCTCATGGTATTAAAAAAGGGTAAACCTATATAAAGAGAAGAAATTCATTGTGCAAATCATGAGTGTGGGTGCAAGATGTCTGAGCTTGAATGAATACTTCTCTCTGAAGTAGATCTGAATGGAAAGGGTTACAGTTGAATGAATAGATCTGAATGTATGATGCACCAATGATGAAGAAGGGGATCTAGATCTGAAATGTACTTGTATTTGCTAGATCTGTTTATGGAGTGATTAGATCTGTGATGAGGCGAACATCTGTCTGAGGTAAAGGGTAAAATCTAAAGTGATGTATCTGTTGTGAAGAATTGCAATGACATAAAAGTCTGAAGAACCATACGCTAGTTCGCCGAAGAGGAAGCGCGTATATACGTGGCTTCGCTGAAGAGAAAGCGCGTATGCGCAATAAAATTAGCTCTGTAATATGTACAGAAGTATACGCTGGTTTATGTGAACGGAAGCGCGTATATACACGATATCGGAGAAAGGAAAGTGCGTATGCAAACTAGGGTTTGCTGAAGTCTGTGGTAAAAAATTTCTGATCTGTTCTGCTGGTTTACTGATATCTGTCAGTGAGTTATATGTATCTGTTTCATGGTTGACTGTGCTTAAAATTATGGAGTGGGTCCAGTCTGAAAATATAATGAAACGTGGCCTGCAAGTGGTGTCCTAAAGGATGCTTTGGATCCAGTGAAATTGATGAAACGTAGTCCATAGAGGTGTTGAGGGTTGTAGCCTTCAGATCAGGGGGTAGTAGCTCCCTTCTAGATGAGGCTGGTAAACGAGACCAGGGGGTCGTAGCTCCCTTCCAAGAGAGGCTGGTAAACGAGTCAGGGGGTTGGAGCTCCCTTCCGGGAGAGGCTGGTAAACGAGCGCAGGTGGGTGCCTGCGTACTGGTAGGAGTCTGCACCAGCACATATGTTGTAAGATGTTTTCTCTATAATAAAATATTGAAGGCTGAGCAACTGCAGCGGTGGTTTTCTCCAGACTTGGGTTTCCACCTAAAAATCCTGGTGTTCATGTGTGATGCTTTGTGTGATGGTTTATTCTGTTGTTACTACACATGTTTACTGGTAACTTAACATCAGATGATTGAATAGTGCAAAGAACTAAGTTAATAAATATCTGCATATTTATATCTCTGCTAATACGCGAGTTGCATGAAGGATATCCGCGTATATACGCGAGTTTACTAAAGGAAAGTAGCGTATGGGTTTTAGAGAGTGAAAAAGTAAAAATTTTTGAATATGCTGTAAATACTGATTCACCCCCCCCCCCCCCCCTCTCAGTATTTTTCCCAACATAAAGGTGGTAATATACTCAGGATCTTAATTGTCTCAAATTTCTTGTGTTGGAAAACCAAACATTTTGCCATGAAATTTTGAATATCAGATTTAAAGCGATCCCAAAAAAATTCCTTCTTAACCCTGTGGTAACTTTTTTAAAATCTTTAGTGCCCTCCTAAGGGAGAGGTGTGCAATTACAAAAGAATATTTTTTTGAGTTGGGAATTCTTACAAATATATAAGTGATCTTTGTACCATAATGAATCATTTTTCTAGCTAAATGTATCAAATGTACTAGGATCTTGCTGCAAATTTTGAATGAGGGTCCACACTTCTTTGCCATTCCTCCTTTCATCCCTTGCGTTGATTATCCAATCTAGTTGGATAATAGAAATGGCACAAAGAAATTCTTCCACGTCTTCATCCTTTATAGAGAGTGCATCTGCAACAACATTTTGCTTCCCCTTTTTGTAGATTATTTCAAAGTCATAACCAAACATCTTTGTGACCCATTTTTGTTACTCTTATGAAGATAATATTTGTTCCAAAAAGTATTTAAGTCTATCATGATCTATTTTTACCTTCAAGTGTCTTCCCATTAGGTAAGGTCATCATTGCTTTAGTGCATGTAGTATTGCCAACATTTCCTTCTCATAAATAGGTTTATGTAAACACTTTCCTTTGATTGGATGACTTTCAAAATAAATGGCTCTTCCTTATGGCATTAAAAAAAAACCAATTCAATTTCCTGAGGCATCACATTCCACAGTAAAGGTTTTTGTGAAGTTTGGGATAGCTAATATCAGTGTTGGCACATTTCCTTTTTCTAGAGTCCAAGAAAATGAATCTTTCTTCAGTAATTTTGTTAGAGGTGTTTTTATTCTCCCATAATTCTTAAAAACTTGTGATAGTACCCTATCAACCCGAGAAATTGTTGTAGATGCTTTATGGTTGTGGAGATTTTCCATTCATTAATTCCTTTAATTTTGTTAGGTTCTACCTTAACACCCTCATGAGATACAATATGACCCAGATATTCCACCTCTAGTGCACCAAAGAAACATTTGGAGGTTTTTGCATATAATTGTTTCTCCTCCAATAGTTTGAGCACCCTGTCAACATGTTGAACATGATCCTTCCAAGACCTACTATAGATTAGTATATCATCAAAAATTACTAACGCAAATTTTCTAAGGAAGGGTTTGAAAATGGAATTCATTAAACCTTGAAATGTAGAAGGTGCATTGGTAACTCCAAAAGGCATGACCAAAAATTCTTAACGAAGATGCAACTTGGTGAATTAAATTTCTCCATGTAATTCATCCAATAATTCATCAATGGCATGAATGGGAAATTTGTCTTTAATAGTGATCTTGTTGAGCTCCCTATAATCCGGACACATGTGCCATGATCCCTCCTTCTTGTGCACCAATACTGTTGGGAAAAATACTGAGAGGGGGGGGGTGAATCAGTATCTTTATCTGTCAATCAACCTTTTACTTTTCTTTTCTCAAAAACTCATACGCTACTTTACAGAAAAAAACTAGCGTATATACGCGGATATCCTTAAGGAAACTCGCGTATTCTCAGATCTCTTATTATGCAGATAATTCTTATCTTAGATTATTGCATCATTCATTCCTTAAATGTTTAGTAAGTAGTAGACATGTGCAGTAAGAACAGAATAAGTCAACACACACAAGCATCACATATGAACACCAATATTTTAGGTGGAAACCCAATTCGGGAGAAAACCACCGTTCTCGTCGTCTCAGTCTTCAATATTTATTATAAAGAAAAAATATTACAACAATGTACTGGTGCAGACTCATACCAGCACGCAGGCACCCACCTACAGAAGGCTACAACCTTCTCTCTTTTACCAGCTATCACTGGAAGGGAGCTACTACCCCCTTACTGAAGGCTTCGACCCTCAGCACCACTGCAGACCATGTTTCATCAATTTTCAAACTGGATCAAACAGCTTCAACACAACCCTTCTCTTATCAACAAATATACTTCGCCCAATGCTTCAAACAGAACAGTGAAACCACTGTAACCAGAATATCAGAGATAACCCAGACTTCAGAATAGATATGCAGAAACACATTCAACCTTGAGCAATCATTAGTTCAGATACCATACACGCTTTTATTTAATCATACCCGCGTATACATGCACTTTTCATGAAATGAACCGGCGTATACATCTGTGCATTTTTCAAAGAAAAACCTAACTGCCCATACGCGCTTTTATTGAACCAGATCCGCGTATACACGCGCTTTTCATGAAATGAACCTGCGTATAGATCTATAAAAGATAAACATTGCAGAACAGATCAGATCTATGAACTTACCCAGATTTCTTCAATTTCTTCATCAGATTTGTGCCAGGTCTTCATCACTTCTTTTCAGATCATCCTAGAGATTCATCATTTCTAGATCTAGAGATCTTGAACCTTCATCATATTCATAGGTGCATCATAGATTCATATCTATCAATTAAGAACAGAATTCAACCATGCAGCTATACTTCAAAGTGAAGTATTCATTAATGCCCAGACACTTGCACACCTTTGCACTATGATTTTCTTCTCCTTATATAGATTTAGCCTTTGTCAATACTATGAGCCAAAACCACACAACTTCTAATGGTATTCCTGGACGGGATCAAATAGATGTTCAAGCGCTCAATACAATGGGTCAATACCATGGTAAGAACCCCTGGTTTTATAAATTTAGAGCGCAATTAGGCATACGCGACTTGGCACGTACTTTTCCGCGTACATACGCAACTTCTCCTTAACAAACCCGTGTATGCATAGTGACATACCTTATTTATCATTTCTTTGGCACTTCCTGAAATTCCTTTCTTCTGTTACTCCTGAGTTGATCTGTAGATACATCATCTTTACATATTTAACACAGAGGTTGCTTATAGGCAACTCATCAAGTAGGTTTCCATCAAGGACAACTTCACCAAGTAGGTTTTCATCCAAAGACAACTCATCAAGCCAGTTTCCATCAAGAACAACTTCATCAGTCAGGTTGTCATCAAGTACAACACATTTCATCATATAGCCAACAATCTCATAAGTAGCCATCAACTTTATCAAGTAGGTTGCCATCAGGGACAACACTCTTCATCATATTGCCAACAATCTCCCCCTTTGGACTTGATGGCAACCATGGTGTTTGATCATCACAATAGATAGATACATTGATTATAACCATTATTCAAATACCATGATACTCTCCTCTTATTCAAACACCATGTTACTCTCCCCCTTTGACATCAAGGGCAAAGGGAAGATCAAAGCCAAAACAATGTTTTTCTCCACATGTAGAAAGAAGAGCTTTGTAGATCTGATGTTCACTGAAGTTACCATGCTCCCCTTGAGTTCATGCTGAATCTTCAAACATATTTTTCAATGAAGTACATGACTCTATGACCTTTCCTATCACCAAGGACTCATACTTACATCAATGATCCAACCAAGTGGATTTACATATGTGACACAAGTACCCAACCAAGTGGGTTTACACATTTTAATTCAACTACCCAACCAAGTGGGTTTACAAAATTGACCGATCCCTTTACATGACTAAATATTACAATTTACATCATAGGTCATAGCCTTTTCATCAAAATACACATATGACTTTTTATAACCAATATCAAAAAGACCTCAAGAGAGATAATAATTCAGAATCATCATAATGCCTACAATGCATTAAATTCGGCAGGGCTAATGCTCCCCTTGAAACTGTGCATCCAATGCATCCTTTCCATATGACCAAAACTCCTCCTTAGCTTGTGCAACCTGAACACTTTCAACAACCAATCATCAAGGCATCTTTACCAAATATCAGAGAATGAAACAGAAATATAAGAGTTGAGACATCATCAGAGATACCATACAGCATCAGAGATTCCAATCAGTACTACAGCTGTGCTGAATAATGCTGACCCCAAGTAAATTTTGTCAGCAACTAACCATACGCGGTTTTCTATGTCTTAACTCACGTATATACGCGACTGTCTTTCAGGAAAACCGCGTATCCAATTTAATCTTCTGAATTTAAGCAGTTCTGATTTTCTGCAAGGCAGAGACTACTCCTAGCTTCTGTTTGAGATATTCGAATGCTTCCCTGGGCAGAGGTTTGGTAAATATATCAGAAACTTGTTATTTGGAGGGAACATACTCCAACTTCACCTTTTGTTCAAGCACTTGTTCATGTAAGAAGTGATACTTGATGGGAATGTGCTTGGTCTTGGAATGCATAACAGGATTCTTTGAGATACTGATGGCGCTTGTATTATCACACATAATGGAGATAGGAGGTGAACATTTGATTTGAAAGTCTTGTAAATTTTGCATCATCCAAAGAAGTTGAGTGCAACATGATACGACAGCTACATACTCTACTTCTGCTGTAGATAAGGCAATAGAGTTTTGCTTCTTGCTGAACCAAGATACTAACTGGGGCCTCATATAGAATGCACCACCACTAGTGCTTTTCTGATCATCAACATTTCCAGCCCAATCTGCATCAGTGTACGCATGAAGATTAAGATCAGCATTCTTTGGATACCGTAGTCCAAAGTCTTGAGTTCCTTGTAGATATTTGAATATTCTTTTGACAGCCTGAAGGTGAGACTCTTTTGGATTAGCTTGGAATCGTCCAACAATCCCAATAGCATGCATAAATTCCGGTCTAGTCCCAGTGAGATAAAGTAGACCTCCTATCATAGATCTGTATTCTAGTTGATTCACCGTGGGGGAATCATCATGAGAACTGAGATTACATCCGGTTATCATTGTTGTACTTACAGGTTTGCATTTTTCCATGCCATACTTCTTCATAATTTGCTTAAGGTATTTTGCTTGTGATAATAATATACCATCTGTAGTTTGATGCACTTGCAAACAAGAAAGAATGTTAGTTCCCCAAGTAAAGACATTTCAAATTCTTGCTGCATGACAGAAGCAAATTTCTGACTCATAGATTCTTCATTACTTCCAAAAATGATATCATCAACATATACAACCACAATCAAAAGTTTATCATTTTCAATTTTTGTGTATAAGTTGCTATCAGCAGACCCCTTTGAAAATCCTTGTTGATGAAGATATTTGTCAAGACGATAATACCATGCCCTTGGAGCTTGTTTGAGACCATATAGAGCCTTTTTAAGTCTACAAACAAGATTTTCATCATTTCCCAAAATGAATCCTTCTGGTTGTTCTATATAAACTTCTTCTTCTAGATCACCATTGAGAAATGCATATTTAACATCCATTTGATAAACTTTGATTTGTTGAGAGCTTGAAAAGGCAAGAAACATTCTTATGGCTTCAAGTCTAGCTATAGGAGCAAAAGTTTCTTCAAAGTCTATACCTTCTTGTTGAGTATACCCCTTGCAAACAAGTCTAGCCTTGTTTCTTACAACATCCCCATTCTCATTTAACTTGTTTTTGAATGTCCATTTAGTTCCAATGACATTTTTGTCATGAGGTCTTGGTACTAATTCCCAAGTGTGATTCTTTTCAATTTGATCAAGCTCTTCATTCATGGCTTGAACCCAACATTCATCTTTGCTAGCTTGATTGACATTGTGAGGTTCAATAGTAGATAGAAATGCCAGATAGTTAGAAGATCCCACAAGAGTCCTTCTTGTTTGTACACCTGATCCCTTATCTCCCAAAATTTGAGATTCTGGATGATTCTTTTGAACATATCTGGATGGAGCCTTTTCAGATAAATCATCTTCAGGTTCTTCATTGGGTTCATTGTCTATATCATTTCTATTTGATGTAGAAGGACATAAGTCACCATCATCTTCATTTGTTGTTTGTTTTTCTTCCTTTGGGGCTGCAGGAGACTCATCAATAACAACATCAATACATTCGACAATCTTCTGAAGTCTTTTATTGTAACATTTATATGCTCTACTTGTAGAGGAGTAACCAAGAAGTATTCCTTCATCTGCTCTAGGTTCAAACTTGCCAAGTTTTTCATCATTATTTTTGATAAAGCATTTACTTCCAAAAACTATAAAATGCTTCACAGATGGAGAATTACCATACCAGAGTTCATATGGAGTTTTGTCACTATTTACACGAACATGTGCCTTGTTGAGAATGTTTACCGCTGTATGTGTTGCTTCTCCCCAAAATGTTTCAGGTGTTCCAGAATCATCAAGCATAGGTCTAGCCATTTGTTGAATTTTTCTATTCATTCTTTCTGCTACGCCATTTTGTTGTGGAGTTCCAGCTACAGAAAATTGTCTTTTTATGCCATGTTGTTCACAAAATTCAAGGAATTAATTTGAAGTATATTCTCCTCCTCGATCAGATCTAAGACATTTGAGTTTTAGATCTACTTCATTTTCAACCAAAGCCTTGAAGATCTGAAATTTCTCAAATGCTTCATCTTTGTGCTTAAGCAACCCAATCCAACACATTCTAGAGAAATCATCAATAAATAAAATATAGTATTGTTCACCACGAGGTGACTTTTTCCTCATAGGTCCACATATGTCAATATGAATGAGTTCAAGAGGCCTACTTGATGATCCTTCCTTGTCATTGAATTGCACTCTGGTCTGCTTGCCGAATTGGCAAGATTTGCATATGATACTTTCAGGTAGAGTAACATTGGGAAGACCACGAACAGCATTAAGTCTGCTTGATTTGTTGATTTGAGAGAATCTTAGATGCCCCAGCCTTCTATGCCATAGCCAATTTTCTGAAGATTGACTCAAGTAACATTGTTCTTTGCAGTTCTTCAATACATACAGGTTGCTTGGAGTTCTTTTTCCTTTTATAATTGTTTTACCTGTATCAAGATCACGAACCACACATTCTTTTGAACTAAAGAAAACTTCAGTTCCTTGATCACACATTTTACTTACACTTAACAGATTATGCCTTAAGCCATCCACATACATGACATCATTAGCCTTCACCTTTTCTTTTAGAAACACATACCCTTTTCCTTTAATTACAGCAGGATTATCATTTCCAAATGTAACTTTCTTTTCCTTTTCTAGAGCATTATATGCAAGAAGTTTGTTTTTTTCACCTGTCATGTGTCTTGAGCATCCACTATAAATGTACCATTGATTTTCTTCACCTTCTGCGAATAATGCTATGCCACAATTTTCAACCTGTAATTCCTTCTTTTTCCATAGTTTGGATCTTGAAGGAAAATGCTCTTTTGGCTGAACTTTGCTCCTACATTCAGATTCTTCATGCCCAAATTTATTGCAATAAGTACATTCAACTTCATTTAGAATAGGAGAAAATTTGTTATAGGTATTCTTCTCAAATTCAATCCTTTTCTTTCTTGCTTCTCTAGTCATGATAGTTTTATATGCAACACATTAAACAGCTTTATGACCAAAATTATGACATGAGAAACATTGTCCATTAAAGAAGAAATTTCTGCGATCATGAAATCTTCTACTTGGATTTACTTGTTGATTGGTGTTTCTTTGAGAGATATTCCTGTTAGTGTTATTTGAATTGAGATGATCATGCTTTACCTGTAATGATTCCTTATTCCCTTGCTGAGTGGCAGAATTTTGTAAACCAGCTGTAGCTGCTTTTAGATAATTTGGTGTTGAAGCTTGAGAAGATTCTCCGGTATATCCAAGACCTGTTTTTATAAGAGGAGAACGTTGTACCTTGATAATTTCATCTAAGGTTTCAGATCCTTTAGAAAATCTAAGATTCAGAGTCTTTACTTTCTCATAATCTTTTCTTAGACTTACCACTTCACATTCTAATTTCT
This sequence comes from Pinus albicaulis, assembly GCA_034641835.2. Taxonomy (NCBI): domain Eukaryota; kingdom Viridiplantae; phylum Streptophyta; class Pinopsida; order Pinales; family Pinaceae; genus Pinus; species Pinus albicaulis. The sequence continues at coordinate 111,947,724 of CM076577.1, read as the reverse complement.
CAATGTGTTTCTTTTCTTCTTCAACCTGCTTTTCCAGATTCTCTATGGTTATTTTTCTTTCTTCTAAGAGTATTTTACTTTCTTTTAAGCGCATTTTGAGTTGATTGTTTTCTTCAAGAAAGTCATTGTCCTCTAGAGCATCCACAAAAGTATCCTTTTCTTCTCTAGATTCAAATTCTAGAAGAAGTCTAAGATCTTGTTCACATTCTTCCTCACTATCAGATAACCCATCATTGTCTTCATGAGTATAGTAACTTTTTCTAGTGTTAAACCGATTCTTATTCCTTCTTGCTACTTCCTTCCCTTTTGTAGGTGTTTCTTTATGAGGACACTTAGCAGCATAATGACCAATTCTTCCACACTCAAAACATTTGAAAGGAAGCTTACCTCTGAATCGTCCTGTGCCAAGTTGGAGTTTCTTTACAAAATTTGCCTCATCTTCTTCTGAGATATATCCTGATCCTTCTGCTTCTTGTACTTCTTTCCCTTTTGTAGAAGCTCTGAAGACAACCTCTTTGACTTCAGATGTTCCTCCTCTTCTCATTTCATATGCGGTTAGTATCCCATGAAGTTGTACCACAGTAAGATTTTGAAGATCCTGTTTTTCTTCAAGAGCAGAAACTTTTGACTCAAATTTTGCTGTTAGCAATCTGAAAATTTTCTCAACCAAAGTAGATTCGGTTATTTTTTCTCCCAGATTTCTCAGACAATTTACAACATCATCAACATGTAAAAAGAAAATGGAAATACTCTCATCACTATGCATCTTCAAATTTTCATATTCAATTCTGAGAGTTTGGAGTTTTGCACTTTTTACCTTTGCATCACCTTCATAACTTAGAATGATTTTGTCTCACATTTCCTTTGTTGTATTTAGCTGCATGAATTTGACAAATTCAGATTCAGTCAGACTTCCCGTTATAGCATTGACCGCCTTTGCATTTGATTCATAATTCTTCTTTTCAGTTGGATCTGTTGGTATTGTAGCTGGATATTTATATCCTTGTTCAACAATGGTCCATACATCTGTTCCCATAGACTGAAGATAGGATCTCATCCTTGTTTTCCATAATATTAAATTGCTTCCATTAAAGAGCGGAGGCTTGATAGATGCTATTCCATCTTGATTGCTCATCTTGCTTGATCTTCCTTCTAGCGGCTAAGCTTTTTCAGAAGGACCTACTCTGAAACCAATTGTTGGGAAAAATACTGAGAGGGGGGGGTGAATCAGTATCTTTATCTGTCAATCAACCTTTTACTTTTCTTTTCTCAAAAACTCATACGCTACTTTACAGAACAAAACTAGCGTATATACACGGATATCCTTAAGGAAACTCGTGTATGCTCAGATATCTTATTATGCAGATAATTCTTATCTTAGATTATTGCATCATTCATTCATTAGATGTTTAGTAAGCAGTAGACATGTGCATTAAGAACAGAATAAGTCAACACACACAAGCATCACATATGAACACCAAGATTTTAGGTGGAAACCCAATTCGGGAGAAAACCACCGATGACGTCGTCTAAGTCTTCAATATTTATTATAAAGAAAACATCTTACAACAATGTACTAGTGCAGACTCATACCAGCACGCAGGCACCCACCTACAGAAGGATACAACCTTCTCTCTTTTACCAGCTATCACTGGAAGGGAGCTACTACCCCCTTACTGAAGGCTTCGACCCTCAGCACCACTGCAGACCATGTTTCATCAATTTTCAAACTGGATCAAACAACTTCAACACAACCCTTCTCTTATCAACAAATATACTTCGCCCAATGCTTCAAACAGAACAATGAAACCACTGTAACCAGAATATCAGAGATAACCCAGACTTCAGAATAGATATGCAGAAACACATTCAACCTTGAGCAATCATTAGTTCAGATACCATACGCGCTTTTATTTAATCATATCCACGTATACACACGCTTTTCATGAAATGAACCCGCGTATACATCTGTGAATTTTTCAAAGAAAAACCTAACTGCCCATACGCGCTTTTATTGAACCAGATCCGCGTATACACGCACTTTTCATGAAATGAACCTGCGTATAGATCTATAAAAGATAAACATTGCAGAACAGATCAGATCTATGAACTTACCCCGATTTCTTCAATTTCTTCATCGATTTGTGCCGGTCTTCATCAGAGAACGTGGATCATCCTGAGATTCATCATTTCTAGATCTACAGATCTTGAACCTTTATCATATTCATAGGTGCATCATAGATTCAGATCTATCAATTAAGAACAGAGTTCAACCATGAAGATATACTTCAGAGTGAAGTATTCATTAAAGCCCAGATACTTGCACACCTTTGCACTATGATTTTCTTCTCCTTATATAGATTTAGCCTTTGTCAATACTATGAGCCAAAACCACACAACTTCTAATGGTATTCCTGGACGGGATCAAATAGATATTCAAGCGCTCAATACAATGGGTCAATACCATGGTAATAACCCCTGGTTTTATAAATTTAGAGCGCAATTAGGCATACGCGACTTGGCACGTACTTTTCCGCGTACATACGCAACTTCTCCTTAACAAACCCGCGTATGCATAGTGACATACCTTATTTATCATTTCTTTGGCACTTCCTGAAATTCCTTTCTTCTGTTACTCCTGAGTTGATCTGTAGATACATCATCTTTACATATTTAACACATAGGTTGCTTATAGGCAACTCATCAAGTAGGTTTCCATCAAGGACAACTTCACCAAGTAGGTTGTCATCCAAAGACAACTCATCAAGCCAGTTTCCATCAAGAACAACTTCATCAGTCAGGTTGTCATCAAGGACAACACATTGCATCATATAGCCAACAATCTCATAAGTAGCCATCAACTTTATCAAGTAGGTTTCCATCAAGGACAACACTCTTCATCATATTGCCAACAAATACTACTGGAACAGAGAAAGAACTTTTACTAGGTTGAATTATACTGGCCTCTAGCATTTCTGCAATCATATGTTCAATTTCACTATTTTCGGAATAGGGGTATCTATAAGGCATGATGTTTGGAGGAACACTTCCTGGAATCAAATGAATAGAATGATCATGATCACAAAAATGTGGGAGGCATTTAGGAGTCTCAAATACCTTGGAATTATTGTCCAATACTTTTTGGAGATCTAGAAAAATAGATTATTTAGATGTTTGAACCTCCAGTGAGCATAATTATGAAATTACTCCTCGTTTTTCTTTCTTTAGAAGCTTTGTCCTGCCATTATAGTTATTATCTTTCCTCGTTTCCCAATGATACCCCTTAATTCAACTTCCTTTCCTTCCCATAAAAATTTCAAGAAAAGTTCTTGAAAATTATAAGTTTTTGTTCTTAAAGATTGTAACCACTAGACTCCTAGTAAACCATCAACACCACCCATTGGAATGGAAATAATTTGGCTATTCAATACATATTCCCCCATGGTTAGCTTTATATTATGGCATTTTCTAGAGAAATTTATAGTTCCTCCATTTGCAACCATCACTTGAAATCTTGGTGCTGGATATAGGAAGCAATTCAATTACTTGGCTATCTTACAATGAATAAAATCATGGGTATACCTGAATCAATCATCATTATTACCTTTTTCTTCTTGATATATCCTTCTATATTGAGAGTTTGAGGAGTGGTAATTCTTGACAATGCATTATAAGATATGGTCATATTCATTTCTTCTTTCTCTAGTGTTGGTTCATGGTCTATATCCTCTTCTTTTGAAGTTCCTCCTCTTCACAATCTATGTAAAATAATTTCTTCTTGACAAACTTATGACCTTTAGTGTATTTTTCTATCACAACTGTAATAAACCCCTTTTGCTATTTTTTCTTCCAATTGTTGGGGTGTCAATCTTGTATGTTGTGGGAGGCTAGGAGAAGAAACACTTCCATCTTTATAGTTGTGAGTGGTAGGACTCCTTGTTGCCATAATTTTTATTCTATTTTTTCTTTCCAACCTGAATGCCTTCTCCAATGAATCAGTTTCCCAAAGGAAAACATCATGTTGGATGTTATCCTTTAAATTCCCTATGAAGAAATCAATCCTATGCTCCTCTAGAATATCATTTACCCTTATATTTAATTTTTGGAAGTCCTCAATGTGCTCCATCATTGAACCCTTTTGTTTGAGATTTATCAATTAGATAAAGAAGGTATTTCTCTTTATATCCTCATAATGTGCTATCATTTCCTCCGTAAAAATTGACTAAGTGACAAGTTTTTTATGAGAGAAAAGCCATTGATACCATACAAACTGATTGGGTTCTAAATATAAATTTGCAATGCATACCTTTTATGTGTGTTTCACATTATGGAGATCAAAATTTTGTTCCATTTGTAGTATCCATGTTATCAGATCCTTTCCATCAAACTTCCTCAAATCGATCTTTGGAATATGGTGGGTCTTCAATATAATGTTAGATTCTATGAAATCATTATTAATATTTCTTTTGTTCTCTTCATGAGTTAAATATAATACATTTTTTCCATTAGGAGGAATTTCTTGTAGCAAGTTTGTCAAACCTTCCTTCAAACCTTCCATGTATGCTTTTAAACCATTCTTCAAATCTTCCATGTTTCCTTTCATTTTTGCTTATATGCCATCCTTAAAAACTTCCATTGATTATTTTAAAATATTCTTCAAACCATATATCTTATCTTCCATTTAATTTTGGTTACTCTTTGCGAGAGAGAAATTTGTTGCACTTGGTCTCGTAATTGTGATATATCATTGTTGCATTTCTTCCTCTTCTTCATGTGTCATAGTATATATTTCTGGTTACCTACTATGTGTGTCCATTTTTTTTCTTCAAGGAATTTTGGAATAAAACAATTATATCTATGCTTCACTGTGCCCTTTAAATCACTTCAAACTGATTTTTCAAACAAAATTTATGCAATTTTTTTTTAAAAATACACACCTTTTTCTTGCTTTTTAGGAGCTCAATATTGAAACTATTATATCTATGTAATTTTGGCTCTTCAAGGTCTAAAATTCAGCCCAAGGTTATCCCTTTGGTTCTTCTTTCCAATGACACAAGTCATATCAAAAATTTATTTTCAAGAAAGAGTTATGCCCAGTCTCCCACGATGTCCTGATTATTGATTGATTCAGTAGAGAAAAATTTTACAGAGTGACACATGTCACAATTTCAACCTTAGTCCCTAAAATTGCTACAAAAACAACTACAATCTGTGCACTTTTGGCCACTTTTTACAGAATTCAAATCTGATGCCTGAAACGAAAGTTATGACGATTTTCCCTAGGTCACATGTTTGAGACTGAATTTTGGAGCCTCCAAAAACCCAAACTTTCATGGATCATATCTCTGAAAATATAGAGAACCAAGATCTGAAATATTTACAAAAATTCCACCAAGATTTTGTCTCCACATGGTCAAAAATTTAGATTCTGAAGCCTCGTAGGAAAAAAATTATACCGAAAATTCCAAGATGTCCTGTTTGGAGAAGTGAAACCCTAGAATCCATAGCTCTGATACCAATTTTATGAAACTAGCTCACAAAACAGAAGCAAAGATAGATCAGCGACTTAAAAATTATCCTCTTTGAGGGGGAAACCTCCTTTACATAACATAAATGAACAATTCTTGGATGATTCAAATGAAAAAACCTCATTTCTATATATAAGAGTCTAAGAGGTCACAATATAATCAGAGTCGACATAACAATAATAATGTAAGGGCACAACAATAACAATAGTTGGCTTCTATGGGGCACAATAATAACAATATGGGGACTACATGGGTAGAAAAATAATAATTGTGGGCTTCTATGGGGCACAATAATAACAATATGGGGACTACATGGGCACATCAATAACAACAAGGGGGCTACACTAACAACAAAAATAAGGGGCTACAGTAGTTTTATAGGGACCTAACACAAGCTCCCTCTTAACTAGGGACTTGTTACCAACAACAGTTATCAGCTGTTTGGTGGATATCATGGTACTATCAAATTCTTGTAGAGATCCTCCTTTTGATGTCATGAATTTTATCTTCATCCTTATGGAGCCTTCTTATTCTAGGTTTTCTTCATAGGGGTTTGGCCATCCATCACTTTCCTTCATGAACCATATCAGTCATGTCATCATTATTTTCATTTGAAAGTGATATTCTAGTGCACATTTGGCTTATATTTACTCGACTACATCTTCTAAGTAATGTTACTTTCAGGATCTTCCATTCATTCCCATAAGTACTAGTTTTAGGCGACATCTACAACTCTCTTTTGGTAGCCCTGTGTCAACCCAACCAGATGTTTTTCAAAAATCAAAATGAACATAAAATCAAAGTTACCTTTTATGATGGCCTTTCATCATGACATATGCTTGCTTGCAACATCAACATTGTGCATATTCATAAACAAGTCTCCAAGGCTTTCAATGTTAATGATCTCCTTTATTTGTAGACCTTATTAGGGTGTTCACACCTTCTCTATGGAGATGCCATAGCCAATTCTTCTAGTCATAAGATGTTGATTTCTTACCTTTCTTACGAGACTATAGTTACATATTTCAGGGTCTCTGGTTTCTTTATTCACATATTTCTCCCCAGGAACTTTGATCCATAGTTCCTTTATTTTTGTCAACCACCTCATATTAAATTTGAGGACATATTATGTTGATTTCATCTTGTAAATATGCGAACCATGCCTTCATGCATCTTTCCAAAGGAAGAGATCCCTTTTCTTCGATCATGCTCACAAGGTAGAGTATTTACCCATGTTTTCAACAACTATATGATGACATGACTTAATATATCAAACATATACGTGCCTCTTCCCTCCTTTTGGTCATCTACACTTCCTTTGGTAGCTTCCTTTCTTTGAAAGCTCTTTAACCATTTTGACATGCTGCATTCCTTTGTCACCATACCATCATCCTTCTAAACAATGAATCCCATACAAGATGGAATTCTCATCGAGACACTTGCTTCTTCCAAGAAAGGTGAAACTTCTAATGAAGATTCCAATGGAGGATTTTAATTATCCTCATTCTGCAAATACTCCTTCCTAATGACAGTGTATGATGATTTTTTTTTATCGTGCTATATGGCTTTCTTCCAACCACTTAGACTACTTATGCTTTCAATGAGGTTACCAAGAGCTTATTCCTTTTTATGATGACTGATACATTCATGTATACTTCTACTTCAGTTATCTTTCAAGCTTCTATAAATATGTCATGAGCTCTTGCTTCAATCATATGATTATAACATGATGTCATATCCTAATATGATGCATCCTATCATACTTACAATGTTTTCTACCATCATATATATATTTCATAAAAACTGAAAAGAACTATGTAAAGGATATTATATCAGTCACAGTAGAGATCTTTCACTTCGTCCTTTGATTTCTTCTTTTCCACTTCTTTGATGATATGAGCTTCATTTATTTCTTTCCTTTTTTTGTCCTTTTTGAGATTTTGACAATCTCTCTTGAAATTCCCATATTCCTGACAACCATAGCATTGGATCTTTGACATATTGATCTTCTTCATTTTCTGAGGACCAAAATTTCTTGTTCTCTTAGAAATGGAAGCAAATGATTGAACTTGTTCACTTGGTACCACATCACTCTTTTATTTTAACCTGATTTCTTCAATCTTTCACAATGACCAGATTTCATTGAATGGAGTGGATTCTTTCTTTCCATATACGCTTGATACGAAGTTTCCCCATTCATCAGGTAGTGCATTGAGAACCATGGTGGTTTTATCAAACATTACTTCCCCCAACATTTTGAGTTGATCTCTTATTTTTAACACCCTCATAAGATATGAGGCTATCCCTTCTTCCTTTGATACCTTCAACTTATTTAGCTCGGTTCTCAAAGATATTACATCTCCAGCAGTGCTTACAGAGAAAAATTCTACTAACTTCTCATAGATTTATTTTGATGTCTCTAAATTTTCTACATAAGGTATGAGGGGATCCTTCATGGATTCTATAAGGATCCTTTGAGCCCTTATTTCCCCTTTCATATACTTAAAAATTTCTAGAGCTTCTTCTTTCAATGGTTTGGATACCTTACCATTAACATGACCAATAACTTCATTCTCTATGAGGATCAAATATTTCCTCTTTTTCCATGCAAGGAAGTTTGATGACCAAACAAATTGGTTTCTCTCCTTGAAAACTGAAGTCATTTTGATGGATTCATACATAGATATAAATATAGTTACTTCTCAAGTGAATATGCTCCTAGATGATGAAATATTCAACTTGATGCATTTCTTGATGATGATGATAATATAAGATGTTTCTTGATGAAGATGTCTTCCTTCAATTATGCTTTGATAGTGATCCTATACTCAAGGAGAGGGAGATCACCTTGATTCCTTGATGGCAGTTTTCCTTCTTGATTCCCTTGGATGTATAGACTTCAAGAGGATTCAATGTGTATTACTTACTTTTTTGAGTGTAGGTAGGGTCCTTGAGATATCCTATGTTCATTGAAAAATGTGTGAGGTTCTCAAGAATGCTTCAAGTGTAGAATCGTTCTTCAGATGAGCTAGGGTTTTGAGGTCTTATTCTCTTTGAGATGTGATGAATGGTCCTTCTTGCTTGTCCCTTATGTATTCCTTCTTGATGGTTCGATGTCCTCTTTGATTCCTTTACCTTTGATATTCCTTTTCACAAGCTTCATTTCCTTATCTTGTCATATTATCTCTGATTCCATGTTGAGAAATCTAGGGAAGCTATATTAGATGATTTCTCTTACTTTGATAACTACTTGTGATGTATTTTTACTTAAATTAATTAGCTTCTTATTTCTCTTTATTATATTTAATGTTCTTATCATCAAATAAATACGAAATCGTAAAGAAAAATGAGACAAGAGGACACAATATGTAGGCGATCAGCCAAGGCCAAAACCTCTCTACCTGAGAGCTGGACCCGCAAGAACTATTCTCTTCGTATAGAACTTAAAATGAGGAATTCCAATACCTATGAACCTTGACCAAGACCCCTCCAATACCAAGCCAAATATTTCCTCCTTTACGATCTTTCCTTCTAGCAACTTTTACCTCAGAAACTTATGCAATTTCTACCTCCATCATTCTTATGCAACTTCATCCTCCCAACAGATTCTTCTACAACTTCAATATAAAGTAGTTTATTCTACATAAAACTTAGTCCTTGCACGTTGGGAAGAGATGATGATTTCCTTATTTTTTCACCTTATCTTGGATTTTTTTTTCTTCTTGGAAACTCGACTTGCAAAGAATAACAATTTCATGCCCTAAATTTGCTTTTGCAATTCGCCTTTTAGTTGTTGCAATAGTTGATCTGGTTTCTTCATGCGTGTGAAGAGTAGTAGCCCAAAAATAATCTTAAAATTTCTCTCTTATTTTTCTCTTTACATAAAATCATGATTACATGTGTCATTATGAAGACCGAATCTAGTTAGATATTTTTCAACACCCCCCCCCCCCAATCATTGACTTGACTTACTTCGGTTGACAACGGTGAATCTGATGAATATTTTTATTTTCTTAAGAATAAATCCCACAAATATTATGTATTTTTTCATTGAGCATCAAGGAATTTCTCCCATTTGTCTTGTCACTTTGATCAAAGTCTATTGTATTTTGTAGGGGTGTTCTATATTCGACTATATGTATGACTCCCCTGTTGAGGAGAAATTTATGTAATAAAGCAATTATAGTGTAAATTATCACAGTTTACATGATGTAGAAACTCTTTCCTTGTATTCCATTCATTATTTTCATGTATGTTATAAATATACATGTTGACACTATACATAATACGTATAAACTAGTATGGGTTTAATGTTATCTCTTAGCCGCCCTTGTATAAGCATTGTATAAGTTAAAGCTATATCAGTCTAACCAATCACAACCATGTTCCTTTCCATATGAGTTAATATGATTGCTATAATAGATATATTATAAGGTTATTAGTTGTGAATAAGGTTATTAGTCGTGAAAATCATCAAATAACTTTCCTTTAATTTTTTCAATAGAAGTGTGTCCTTCTATTGCTTGGCCCTCGCAAAAGTAGTCTAATACCTTATCTATTAGGTCCCCATATTACTAGTGTAGTCCCTTATTTTTTTCAGTGTAGCCCCCTTATTGTTATTTTTGTGCCCCTGTAACCCCCATATTGTTATTATTATTCCTTTACATTATTATTGTTAGGTCGGCCAGGATAATATTGTGACCCCATGGACCCCTATATATAGAAGGAGGTTTTGTCATTTGTATCATCCAAGAATTGTTCATTTATATAATGTATTGGAGGTTTCCCCCTCAAACTGGTTGATTTCTAAGGTATTCATCTCTCTTCTCTTCTATTTTTGGAGTTGGTTTCATAACATTTGGTATCAAAGCTTTGGATTCTAGGGTTTCGCTGGTCCAAACAGGTCATCGTGAAATTTTCACTATAATTTTTTTCTACGAAGGTTCAGAAGCTAAAAAATTTAGAAAGTGAAGCCAAAATCCCGAGGAACGTCGTGGAAAAAATTTAGATCTTTTTTCGCTATATTTTCGGAGATATGATCTGTGGAAGTTAGGGCTTTTAGCAGGCTCCTGAATTTAACATAAACACATCATCGTGGAATTTTCGTAATAATTTTTTTTCTACGAGGGTTCAGAAGCTGAAATTTTTACAGAGCCCAGCCAAAACTTGAGGGATTAAGTGGAAAAATTTCAGATCTTTATTCACAACAATTTAGGAGATATAATCTATGGAAGTTAGTGTTTTTTCAGGCTTCCGAATTTCATCTAAAAGAGGTGACCATGGGAAAATAGTCATAACACTCACTATTAACATTGGATTGGAATTCTGTAAAAATTAGCTGCAAGAACACAGACTTTAGTGTTCTTTGTATCAATTTCATAGGCGAAGGAGGAAACAATTACATGTGGCACACCGTAGAAGTTCGCTCTACTAAACCAGTCCATAATTAGGTCATTGTGGGATATTTGGCATAACTTTGTCTTGAAGAATCCAAATCGCGTGAGACTTGTGGCAATTGAAAGAAGCTTCAGAGGGCTACTACAAGGCTGAATTTCAGATATTGAAGATCTGAAATCACATAGATAATTCAGTTTCAATATCGAGCTCCTCAAAATCAGTAAAAAGGTGTGTATTTTTTTTCCGAATTGCATAAGTCTTGTGTGAAAAATCAATTTTAATTGATTCCAAGGGCATATTGTAGAATATATATCAGTATTAGTTTATAAAATGGCTCCTAAAAATAATTCAACACCCATTGAGCCTTTATAATGCTCTACTATGACTCATGAAGACGAATAATTGCAACATGACATATCAAAATTACAAGAGCAAGTGCACCAAATTTCGCTCTCGCAAAGAGAAAAAAAAAATGAAATGGAAGCTAAGATGAATGGCATGGAAGCTAAGATGGATAACATGAAATAAAACATGGAAAACATGAAGAATGATCTAAATTCACAAATGGAAGGTTTTACAAAGTTGATACAAGAAATGTTCCCTAATGCCGAAAAGATAGTAGAGGAAACTCATGATGAGAAAAAAATAGATGTGAATCGTGATTTCATAAACTATAATGTTGGTTGGAAGAACCACCATATTCCAAATATGGATATGAGGAAGCTTGATGGCAAGGATCCCGTAACATGGATACTACATATGGAGCAATATTTTGATCTCAATAATGTGCAAAACACACAAAAGGTACGCATTGCAACTTTACATTTAGAACAAAATACATTTGTATGGTATCGATGGCTTTTCTCCTGTTAAAAAATTTTCACTTGATAAATTTTTACGAAGGAAATGATAGCACATTATGAGGATACAAAGAGAAACACCTTCTTTATCCAATTGATAAATCTCAAACAAAAGGGTTCAGTGGTGGAGCACATTGAGGACTTCCAAAAATTTAATATAAGGGTAAGTGATATTCCAAAGGAACACAGGATTGATGTCTTCATAGGGACTTTAAAGGATAACATCCAACATGAAGTTCGCGTTTGGGAACATGATTCATTAGAGAAGGCATTCAAGTTGGCAAGAAAAATTGAATGTAAAATTATGGAGACAAGGAAGCCTACCACTCACATCTATAAATATGGAAGTATTTCTACTCCTAGACTTCCACAACCTACAAGGTTGACACAAAAACAATTGGAAGAAAAAAGAGCAAAAGGGCTTTACTACATTTGTGATATAAAATACACTAAAGGTCATAAGTGTGCTGAGAAGAAATTATTTTACATAGATTGTGAAGAGGAGGAAGAAAATGAACAAGAAACTTCAAAATAAGAGGATATACAGCAGGAACCAACCCTAGAAGAAGAAGAAATGATTCTGACCATATCGTGTAATGAATTGGAAAGAATTAACACTCCTCAAAATCTCAAGATAGAAGGACATATCAAGAAGAAAAAGGTAATAGTGTTGATTGATTCAGGTAGCACCCATAATTTTATTCATTGTAAGGTAGCCAAGGAATTGAATTGTTTCCTATACCCAGCACAAGAATGTCAAGTGATGGTTGAAAATGGAGGAACTATAAATTGCTCTATAAAATGCCATAATATCAAGCTAACCATGGGGGAATATATATTGAATATTCCAATGCTTTCCATTCCAATGGGAGGTGTTGATGTTGTACTAGGAGTACAATGGTTACAATCTTTGGGGACGGTAGCTTTTAATTTTCAAGAACTTTTCTTGAATTTTTTTTGGAAGGAAAGGAAATATAATTATGGGGTATTGCAGGGAAACCGGGAAAGATAATAAGCTCTAATGTCATGACAAAGCTTATGAAGAAAGAACAACGAGGCGTAATTGCACAATTATGCTCACTAGAAATTCCAACATCAAAATCATCTATTTCTTCGAATCTCCAAAAAGTCTTGGACAATCATTCCAAGGTGTTTGATACTCCCAAAGTACTCCCACCTATTCATGATCATGATCATGCAATTCATTTTATTCCAGGAAGTGTTCCTCCAAACATCAGGCCTTACAGATATCCTTATGTCCAAAAGAGAAAAATTGAACGTATGATTGCAGAAATGTTAGAAGCTGGTATAATTCAACCTAGTCAAAGTTCTTTCTCTGCTCTAGTAGTATTGGTGCACAAGAAGGATGGATCATGGCGCATGTGTCGCAATTATAGGGAGATCAATAAGCTCACTATTAAAAACAAATTTCCCATTCCTGTTATTGATTAATTATTGGATGAATTACATGGCGCTATTTATTTTACCAAGTTGGATCTTCGTTCAGGATATCATCAAATTAGAATGAAGACTGAAGATATTCCGAAAACAGCAATTCAAACTCATGAGGGTCATTATGAATTTTTGGTCATGCCTTTTGGCCTTACCAATGCACCTTCTACATTTCAAGGGTTGATGAATTCCATTTTCAAACCCTTCCTTAGAAAATTTGTGCTAGTATTTTTTTGATGACATACTAATCTACAACATGTCTTGGAAGGGTCATGTTCAACATGTTGGCAAGGTTCTCAAACTATTGGAGGAGAAGAAATTATATGCAAAAACATCCAAATGTTTCTGTGGAGTACAAGAGGTGGAATGTCTGGGTCATATTGTATCTCACAAGGGCATTAAGGTAGACCCTAACCAAATTAAATCCAATAAAGAATGGAAAGTCCCCACAACCATAAAGTAGTTGCCAGGATTTATCAAGTTAATAGGGTATTATCGCAAGTTTGTTAAGAATTATGGGAGAATAGCAACACCTCTAACAAAATTATTCAAGAAAGATGCATTTTCATGGACTGTTGAAGCAACTAAGGCCTTTGAACATCTTAAAGAGGTAACGTGCCTAGCATCTGTCTTAGCTACACCAGACTTCACCAAAACCTTTATTGTGGAATGTGATGCCTCATAAAATGGAATTACTGTTGTGTTAATGCAAGAAGGAAGACCCATTGCTTTTGAAATTCATCCAATCAAAGGAAATTATTTACATAGAGCTATTTATGAGAAGGAAATGTTGGCAATACTACATGCACTAACGAAATGGCAACCTTATCTAATGGGAAGGCACTTCAAGGTAAAAATTGATCATGATAGTCTTAAACACTTTTTGGAACAAAGACTATCTTCAGAAGAGCAACAAAAATTGGTCACAAAGATGTTGGGTTATGACTTTGAAATCATATACAAAAAAGGGAAGCTAAATGTTGTTGCAGATGCACTCTCAAGAAAGGATGAAGAGGTGGAAGCATTTCTTTGTGCAATTTCTATTATCCAACCATATTGGATAACCGAAGCAAGAGATGAATGGAAGAAGGATGAACAAGTGTGGAAACTCATTCAAAATTTGAAGCAAGATCCTAGTACATCTCATACATTTAGTTGGAAAAATGATTCGTTATGGTACAAAGATCGCTTATATCTTTGTAATAATTCCCAAATAAAACAAAATATTATTTTGGAATTCCACACTTCTCCTTTAGGAGAACACTCAGGATTTTTAAAAACTTACCAAAAGGTGAAGAAAAAAAAATTTGGGGATGGCCTTAAATCAAATATTCAAAAGTTTGTGGCAGAATTTTTGGTTTGCCAGAAAAATAAAGTTGAGACAATTAAGACCGTGGGTCTTCTACAGCATTTACCCATTCCAAGTCAACGTTGGGAGGATATTTCAATGGATTTTATCATAGGTTTATCTAAGTCCAAAGGAAAGAGTGTCATCATGGTGGTAGTTGATAGACAAGTATGCACACTTTTGTGCATTATCTCATCCATTTAAAGCAAGTGCAGTTGCTATTGCATTTATGGAAACAATTCAAAAGCTTCATGGAAACCCAAATATTATGGTAAGCGACAAAGATCCCATTTTTACAGGAAATTTTTGGATGGAATTCTTTTCTTATTTGGGTACTCAACTAGCTCATAGCTCATCTTATCAGCCTCAATCTAATGGTAAAACTGAGATAGTGAACAAATATTTGGAAGGATATCTTATTTGTTTTGTATATGATAAACAAACACAATGGGTCAAGTGGTTACCTCTGGCGGAATGGCGGTATAACACTTCCTTCCATACTGCAGCAAAAATGACCCCATTTATGGCACTTTATGGATATCATCCACCGTCCATCACATCATCTTTGAGAGAAAATTCTAAGGTGCAATCAGTGGAAGATTACATCGAGCATCAACATTAATTTCTCCAACTCTTTAAAGGATAACCTCAATTTGACACAAAATTGAATGAAACAACAGGCAGATCAACATCACAGCGAGAGAATTTTTGATGTAGGAGACTGAGTATTTTTACGGCTACAACCATACAGAAAAATGTCCCTCAAGCAAGCTAAGAAGGATAACAAATTATCGCCAAAATACTATGGTCCTTATGCAAAATATTGGTACTATGGCATACAAATTGAAGCTTCCTTCTTCTTCGCGAGTGCATCCAATTTTCCATGTTTCATGCTTAAAGAAGGTTATAGGTGACAAAATTCCAGTTCAAACAATATTTTGAGAACTTGATGAGGAAGGAAAAATCATATTGGAACCTGAAACAATCATGTAAACAAGAACTCGAAAGCTACAAAATCGAATCAATTTCAGAGTATCTCATCAAGTGGAAGAACTTACCCACTGAAGATTCTACATGGGAGGATGATAATTTTATACAGAAGCATCCAAAGCTACTCAAGCATTGAGGACAACACTTTTTTGAAGGAGAGGGGAATGTTAGGTCCCCATATTACTAGTGTAATCCCTTATTTTTATTAGTGTAGCCCCCTTATTGTTATTTTTGTGCCCCTGTAACCCCCATATTGTTATTATTGTTCCCTTACATTATTATTGTTAGGTTGGCTATGATTATATTGTGATCCCATGGACCCCTATATATAGAAGGAGGTTTTATCATTTGTATCATCTAAGAATTGTTCATTTATATAATGTATTGGAGGTTTCCCCCTCGAAGTGGTTGATTTCTAAGGCATTGATCTCTCTTCTCTTCTATTTTTCGAGTTGGTTTCATGACATTATCAAACCACTCATGCAAGCTTGTTCTTCCTCCATTTGTTAAAATTTAGAGTTATTTGATAGTGAGGTTCCATATATCACATTAGGGAAGTGGTCAAGATATTTCTTTATTTCAACAAGAACTTCTTCATTAAACTTTTCATGTGTTTTCATGAAGAAATTTTCTCTAGCTTCTACAATCAATAGTTTTTTTATCCTCACGTAGTTATTTAGGTAGTTATTAATATTTTTCTCCCACCACTCTTATATCTCTCCCAAATTTAACATTTATGCATGCAAATTGTGTATACTCGAGTCCAACACTACTGATAATAGAACCAATGTTGTAATCTAGCAAAAAATATGCATTGGTTACTAGTTGGAAGGAAAATCGCGTAAATTGTATAATCATATGTGATACATGGAAGAGTAAAGAGATGAAAAAGTAGTAGAGACCCAAAAAAAAAAATACGTATATTAATATATCATCAATAACCAATCTTACTAGTACATAGATTCAAGTACATGCATATTTGTATCATGAATAGAGAGTTACAACAGTTTAATTGTCTCAACCAAATTAACCATACCAACTTGGTTGGTTGACTAGACTAGAGAATTGGTCGATTTACAATAAATTCTTGGGTATGTCAACTTGACTAGGCTAGTTCACTGATTCAGCTAGCCCCTCCAATAATATGCATTCCCCCTTAGCCAAGGGTCTTACACAACCAAATATATGTAGAAAAATTATGCATATAAATATAGAGTGCATAGATAATTAAATATTTGGGATAATTACCTCATTAGAATGAATTTAAGGAAGAGCTCTTTGAAGTTTGGAAGTTGTGCAAAATGTCACCCAGATATTGCAAGACATTTTAAGTCTCTGATAAGATATGGTTTGTTGAGAAATCAATGCAAGTAGATTAGGGTTTGATTCCTCTTTCTTGATAATTACTTTTGAATTATGTTGGCATATTTTACTTATTTATTAGATTATTTTTCATCAAGCAATTACCAAATTATGTGTGTATGAAGATCACAAAAACACAAGACATAAGATGTAGGCACTATCCTAGGGAAAAAACCCTCTCTAGGGAAAACCCAGTCGAAATTCTATTCCTTAAATATGTTTCTTTAAGAATATTAACCCTAGACATAGACCAAAAATTTCCTCCACACCAAGTCAGCATTTCCAGATCTTTGATCCAATAGAAGTAACAACTTCTCCCCAACAACTTCGACCATGCAATTGAGTTACAGCATCAGGAAGCAACAACAACACAAAAAGTCTTCAATCTCCCATAATAGGGCACAAAATGGAGAGAGAGTAGCACCAAAACTTTGATTTTCTCCTTATCTATCACTTTTATCAACCTCACACTTATTTTTGCTTCCTTGACCCACTTCGCAAATTTTCCGGCTTCCAAAGAGATATCAAACTAGATTGAGATGATATGCTCATAATGAATTCGATCTCCTTCTATTTATAGGCTACACGTGAGTTCAAATTTAATCCCTTTAAGCTGAATTGATCTCCTTTATACTAACTTGGTGTGGAGGTGACATATTTCACATTTGACTCTATTAGACTCCTATACCAATAGGTGTCATATATCATGATTGACTTGATGAGCTATGTAATATGTTCATACCTTTTCTTGTTGCAAAGGTTTTCCATATTGTCAAAAAATTAAAAAATTAAAAAAATGTAAAGAGGGTATACCCTAAAAGAAAAATCAAAGGGTGAAAAGAATAAAATGGCAAAAAAAGTGAGAGAAACTGAACCCCACCAAAAGAAAGGCCAAGGAAAGTGTGCAAGTCTAAATGCCACTACCTTTTTTCTCTTATGTAATAAATAAAATTGTGTGCAACTTGTATTTTATGCCACAATTTATGAACAGTCAAACAGTTTAAGCTTGGCTAGTTCATCTTTCAATTTTATGTTTTAGAGATAGAGAATAAAATCTGACCAAACTGTTTAATCTTGGCAGATAAGTAGATAGGTAGAGTAAATAAAAGGAGCTCAATAGTTTAATCTGAGCCCTTGGATGTAATAAGGTTACAATTAGATAGATTTCTACATGTAAAAAGAAAAAGTGTGATAAGGGTTTGCCAGTATAAGTGCACCCTAATAAAGAAGAAAAAATGGTAGGATAAAGTAGGTAGGGTAGGTAGATGTTGTTGCAGAATTACATGTGATGGATAATGACTCTAGATGTGTTAAATCTTTACTTTCATCACAAGTGCAAAGGCAGACACTACACTGGAAGAATTTCAAGCAAATCAAAGTCAGATTATTAACTTCCCTTCTCATTTTTCCCTAAAAATTTCACTAATTTCCCCTAAGTACTAAGGCATTTGAAAATTAAAGGGGCTGAAGGCATTTCCTTGACTTTTGGAGGGACCGGACCCTTGGCCCAATAATTGGAAAAGCCTAAGTACTTAAAATCATTCATCATGACATTCATTCACTTCTAAAAAATCTTTTCCTAAGTAAAATCCCATTTTACTTAGGAAAATCATGCAATATTTCATAAAAACCCTATTCATAAAAGCATAAGTTAAATACATTACCTTGATGTTTTACACTTAGCGCTTCTGTTCATTTTCCATATTAATTTCTAACTTATTATTTAAATCCCTATGTAAATTCCCCCTTTTCTCGTATTTTTTTAATAAAATTTCCAAATTAATATAATATCCCGCCCCGTTGGTTGAAAAATAACCATATAAATTTAATTAATTGGTTGAAATTCCAATCAATTAAAAACCCGACACCCCGCCACATTTAAAATACATTAATTAACCCTCATGTTTAATTAACAATCTATTCCACCAATCAAATCACCCCTGACGTAATTTAAATTATGTTTAATTGCATTGAACCCACCAGTTAATTCCCTATCATATTATTTTCCCAACGATCGTTCGATCGACCAATCTAAGATCTACGGTTGACGTCCATATCGCTGCCCATCCTCGTCTGAACGATAACGTGCGATGGCCAAGCGGTTTTCTGAACAGTGCCACACCACGCGCCATCCATTGTATGGAATCGCTTGCCCTCCGCTGAAAACCGCCCTTCCCCAAAAGTTGTGCGATGAAAACCGTTTACCGCTTGCTTCTTGTGACGAAACCACCATACTTGTTGACGTCATCTATTAAAAAATATAAAAAAACCCGCCAACCTTTGACTTTTCAAATAAATCAAAAGAACCCGCGACATTTTCACTATCTCATGTAGTGACGAGTGTCCCATGCAACGAATTTCGAAATCAACTATCGAAGTTTGCCAACCATTACCTTGCTGAAGAAAATTGTAGTCGAGTAATCTAGAGTTCATCCACCATAGTCAACACCTATTTAGTCATTATTCATTTCCTGGAAAATAGGTATTTACCTAAATTCCCGCTGAGCTCTGTAAAAATCGTGGTTTTTGTTTTAAATTCCATGCAAAAAACTGAAACAGGGTTCAAGATTTCTCTTTAGTTCATTCCTCAATTTCCAAAACTACAATTGCATTCCCAAACCTGTGATTGTGCCCATTTTTTCATCAAAACCCGCAATTCATTTATGAATCCACAAGAACCATAAATGGAAATTCCCATGGCTTTTAATGTCACACCCCTGAAAGCCCCTCACAGAGATTTAGACTATCTGCCTCTAGTAGATAGGGATTTCCAAATTAAAGACCTTGTTCTCAGTGAAAATCCTCTTCAAACTTTTTTACGCTGCAGAGATAACTACCTAAATGGTTCTCACATTTTTGGATTATGGGAATCCAATCTTCCCATGTCTCTTCTCCCTTCAATCCATATTTTTCCTGAGATAATCCATTACTGCCATGCAAATTATGATCCCAATCAACGAGCAGTTTTGTCCCCGAGTCAAACCATTATTTTCCCAATAACTGCTCAGTCTATCAACAAAATGTTACAGTTTCAGCCTGGTCAAGCCTTGACTCCCCTTTCCATGGGAGAATTACTTGAGAAATCTGCCAATTTATCTCAAAAAGAGTTGAATTGCCTTTGCCAAACCTTCATGTTACCAGAACATCAGCCCAAAGGCCCTCCCCCTTATGGTTATACCTTTTTCACTGATGTGGGAAGGCTTATTCTGAATATAATATCCTCTATAATGGGTTTCAATACGAGTGAATATGTTGATCAATTAACCTTAGTATTGTTGTCAATTTTTACCCCTAGACAGCCCCCTGCTGTCAAGTATGATTTTGCTTCCTACATTGCTGATAAAATCCATGATCAATTAATGAGATTAGATAATGAAAGAGTGTTCAAGTATTCCTCTGTTATATACCATCTCATGCTTTACTTTCAATCAGAGAGTTTCCCTTTCAATGTTAAAAAACTTGATGCCAAAGGAAATCCTAGGTCTGTAATCTTTTGGTCTGCCATCACTCATAATTCCTCTGATTCTCCTTACTCTTATAATGAGTTTATTGACCTATTTGTACACCCTACAACTACCTTGTTGATAGGAGTCTCCCCTCCTAGGTTCAGTAGTGACATCAAGAAAATTCTCCAACTCTCAAAGCAATACAAGTTAGGTGACTAGTACCTATACCGAAATCACACAGAAATCAGAATATATGGGTGTGAGTTATGCCCTTTCAAGTTGCCAAAATATGTCCCAATGAGACTTTTTGCATTAGAATATTTCAGACAGATGATTAATTCTGACATAGTTCATTTCTGCAATGCAAAGAAAAAGGCTCAACTCAGGATTAAAAGTCAATTAGGCCCCTTTGTCTGTAACTCTAGGGATGCTGGAAAGGAAGCTAAAAGAATCTTAGAAGACTATCTCAAATTACAAAAAAGTTTCTATTGGGTACCTTATGACCCAAACAGCTTTATTTGTGATAGAAGGATGAAAAACAAATTATCACCATACATTCATCAAAGAATCCCAGAAATTGAACAATATGCCAATATGGATGAATGGATGGAAGGGACATTGATAGAACAAGATAGTGAGGAGGTCAATGTTGACAATGTTATGAAAGACCTTGAAAAAATGCTTGACCTAGACTCTTTTGGACGGGTGCAAAGACCAGGTATTGGTTCTTCTTCTACTGGGACTTCTCAGCAAAATTTACAGGAAATCAGTGCATTGGCTACAGTAGCATCTAAGGGAAACGAGAAAGAAGATGATATACAAGTTACAGAGAAATTTACAATGACAGAACTGCCTGAAACTTCTAAAGAAGTACAGATTTCTCCTACTCAGACCAATGTGGCAGAAATGTCAATTTTACAAACTCCTCTCAATATAGAAAAGAGTAAAAAGAGAGATGTCGAAGCAGCTACCCCTATCAGTGGGTCTTCAGAACAGCCTGATGTTAAAAGACAAAAATTTAATCCTCTTCCAGAAGTGGAATCTGTTCACGAAATCCCTGATAGTCAGACACAAGAAGAATTGGGTAGTCAAAAAACATGTACAATCAGTGGAACATCCACTACTTTACAGAGAAAATAACTGCAAAGGCAGAAAAGTGCAGAAGTATCATCTTTCAAACCACCAGTGAAAGATGCCTGGGATATTAAAAGGACATTCATAAATATAAAGGCCAGAAATGATCCACTCAGAATTCAAGTTTACAATCAATATTTGAAGATGGCTCCTAAGAATCAACAAAGATTGATGTCAGCCTATGACATTCAATAGGGTAAAATGGTAATGAGTCACTTCAAACCCAAAGTGCAACAACCTCAAACAGCTGTAAATTATATCAGAACTAATTTTGAAATCATAGCAAAGGATATTCATCCTATGGGTCAAATTGAGCTGCATGAACAGATAGGTGAAATGATTTATTCTACTCTGACAGATAAATCAATGATGACCCAGAAATTGCAAGCTGACAGATAAATCAATGATGACCCAGAAATTGCAGGATTCTTTGGAGAATACTAATGCTCAATTAAATCTTGAAAAAGCCTCTTCTCCGGCTAAGGACAACAGGATAAATACTTTGGAGGAAATAATTATTGGATTGGGTCATAATCCCAAGGATGTCAAGGGTATAGAATCTTTGATCAAGAAAAGAGATGATGATATTGCAGCCTTGAGAAAAAAACTGAAGTTACCAGCCTCAAGACATCCACAAACTGCAGAAATCATAAAGCAAAATTCTGAAGAAGAATTTATGGATTTTCTCTTGAAACTGAATGAGCAACTTAATGAAACTGAAAAAGAGCTTGAAAAGGCATTGAAAGACAAGCAGTCAAATACTTTAACATCTACATCTGAAGTGATTACAGGTACTACAACAACAGGTCAGCCAGCAGAATTATCACAGGGTAATACTTCCAATTTGAGTACTGAAGAGTTAATAAAGTAAATGGAAGAATTGAAACTCCAAGTGACAGAACTTCAAAGAACAAAGATACAATTCACCACTTTAGAAAAAAAATATGATCTCTCAAAGATGAATGTTGCAGATAAAACAAGAGAAGTCAACAAATTAGAAAAGTTGGTCAACAAATTGGAGAAGGATCTCACATTGGAGAAGCCTTTAAAGGAAATAAATGAAATTCTTTGGGACAACATCATCCAGTCAATAAAATATTTATGGCCCTCAATTTAAATAATGTATGAACAGAACTATTTAGTAAAATTGGCTCTGGAAGAAATCTTAAAAGCAAGAGAAGAATTGGGAAACATGCCTGAAGAAGCCAATGAACTTATCCGCTTTTTAAATACTCAGAACAAGCATCAACTTGAAGAAATTGGCATTCAAGACAGGACAAGAACAATTTTGGAAATAAAAAGAGTTTTTACCAAAAGAACTCTGATGCAGAATTTAGAACGAAGATGCTCTGATATGCAAGAAGAAATCAATGCCTTTATAAAAAGATTTGATATTTTGTTGAATAAGGGATTGCCCAGTCCTTTAGTTTCAGAGGATAAATTGATGGACCTTGAAAGTTATGTTGAGAAATTGGACAAGCATGCTGACAATCGGGCCAGTTCCTCAACTAGTTCATCAGCAGCAGCATTGCCTACAGGAAAAAATCTTCATGATAGATTGGAAAATTTGTTTTATCTCGAGCATGAGGTAAGGCATTTGTTCCCAATTCAACCTACTTTCTTCAGATATACAGAGACGGATGAAACTCTCAGAAAGCTGCAAAGAACCAGAATACCAGAAGCTAAATGGTGGGAAGAAATGTTAGAACTTTTGAAAAAATTATCCTTACATGAATTTTTTATCATTTACTACAGTAAAGTTATAATAAGAAGGATATGAGGGTAGACAGAGGTTAAAAAGTATCAGTGCAGAAAAAGAGTATCAGTAAAACGGAGCAGCCAGCACAGAATTACTAAAGAGGACAGCAACGAGCCAAATCTTAGGGCCTGCATCCAGCACATTCTCAAAAGAAGGAAACAGCACAATGTTAGTTATTATTTCTCTTATCTACGAGACCATCTGTATCTAGTTTGTTGTAACATATTTATGAGTCATCCTAGATTATATCTCAATCTGTTATGAGATATTTTTTATAAATTTTTGTATAAATACTCCCTCAATCGGAGTATTGAGGGGTGGATTCTTAGACTTTGCTGTAACATTGACTATTTTGGAATAAAGTGCTGTTGGAGAAATTTTGTGTGGCCAGCTGGATGAGGAATTGATGCAAAAGACTTTTTACAGGATTCTTGCGTCAGACTAAGGATCAATAAGTCATCTATCTCTTATGTTTTGAAGTTTTATAATTGTTTATTATATCATCTGTGTTTCATATCTGAATAATTAACGAAAAGGAATAAATCAGAAAGTGCTTAAGTGAAATCTTCTTTTAATCATTGTTATTCTAAATGTTTTCTTCTGAACTAGTTTAAACAGTGAATTCTTAATTGCTCCTGTTTTTCTAGTTTATGCATTTTGATTATTTGATAAAGAATTCTTAATTTCTCTTTGTTAATAATCACTCAATTTCCCTCATTCGAATTTATTGAAGGATTCTTAATTTCCCTTCATCCATTTTGATTCCATTCCATTCACTTTAGATCTATAATTGTTCCCTGTTTGATTACCTTGCCCTATGAAACCATCTTTTGTTAAGAAACTTGATCCAGTTATGCTATCCTTTTCGACTCCATTATCCCAATGGCCTAAACTACTCAATTTTACCACAAGCTATTGAATTTCATCACCCAAACTCAATCAAAATCCTTGGACTTTATAACTAGCCTAATATATTTCAAAACAAAGCTAAATTTTACAAAGAGAGCCCTCTCTGGGTACAGATTAGATAGATTATGTACCTAAAAGTTGGTTTGTGGTTACCTCGGACCCCTTTCCTCTTCCAATAACTTCAAGGAAAATCTGAGTTATAACAGACTCAATAATAAACATTTTTACATGGTTCAAAAGCCCAAGAAGGGTGTCTTTAAATATACAATGACTCTATTGAATCAACATTAATTCTAGGAGTCCAAAAAGGGGAATTTGACTAATATAAATATGACCCAAGCATGAAACCCATGCTTTAATAAGTCATTGTTACAATAATAAAAATTATTTTCTTTATTCTTTTGACAAGTACATTACATAATGACTCAAATACATTTTATGAAGACCGAACCTAGTTACATTCTTCAACACTACCTCTTAACTAGGGATGTATTCATAATATACAAATATAACGGAATATCTCAAACTATATGAACTATGAAGAGTTTAGGCACCGCAATGCCATGGACTAGATTCCTAGCGAGGGAAATCTATCCATTGGTATCTCCCCATTTTAGACACCACATTTCCATGGACTAGATTCCTTACGAAGGAAATCTATCCAAGTGGACTAAGGTGGACTAAATCTTTCAGCCTCTCTAGGCACCATCAATATTAATTACTAACCACCAACCCAGGGATCTAGGTGCGCATCTAGCCATGCCAGCCTCCTTACCAAACATCAATACAAAGTGTCGGCTCGATGTCCTCCCAGGAAATGTTTCACTCGCAAAGCCTCAACATACATCTTCCAACTTCTTATCATCAATACAATAAGAAATATGTACTAGACCAATATTGTCTCTTATATATTCATACTTATTATTAGGAAGATACTTCATCAGTCTGTCTGCTACTTGTTCATCTATCGAGACATACTCCAAATTTAGGATTCCATATTGCACCAACTTCCTAATAAAGTGGAACTTATTGTTGATATGCTTCGTCCTAGCATGAAACATGGGATCTCGAGACATCTTGATAAAAATTTGATTATCACAGTTTATCACAGTAGGATCCAGAGACTTCTTGAACAAATCTATCAGAAGCTTCCTTAACCAAACAACCTCCTTTCCTAGTTTACATGCAGCCACATATTCTACCTCAGCACTATTCAAAACAACGGGATATTACTTCCTACTCATCCATGAAATCATAGCAAACCCCAGACTAAAACATCCACTTGTAGTGATCCTTCCATCAGTCTCACTGCCACCCCAATAAAAGTCTTTGAAGCCAATTATCGTGACTTTTTTACTATCATACTTCAGGCAGTGATGTATGGTGCCACAAAGATACCTCAATATGTGTTTAGAAGCTATCAAGTGATCATGATGAGGCTCTAACTGAAACTGACTAATAATTTTCACTACAAAGCATATATTTGGCCTAGTGTTTACCATATACATTAGGGAGCCTAGCAACTGTCAATAGGAGATAGGATCCACGAGACTTGAGTCAAAACCCCACAAATTCTTGAGATTGGTGATCATATGAGTAGTCATGGACTTGGAGTCCATCATCCCAAATTTCTAAAACATTTTGATGATGTACTTTCCTTACCCAAAATATATCTCCTTATTTTTCTTCCATACTTCTAGACCCAAGTAGTGGTGCATCAGTCTTATATCCTTCATCTCAAATTCTGCTTCCAACATCTTCTTACACTATTGAATTCTATGCTCCACACCAATGATGAATATATCATCCACATATAGTAGAATAATGATAGGCTCATTATTCACAACCTTGATGTAGCTATTTGGATCAGGAGTACTCTTCACGAATCCAATTCTTTGGAGATATGCATCCACTCTCACATACCATGCCCTAGTAGCTTGCTTCAAACTATATAGGGCCTTCTTGAGTCTACAAACATGAGATTCCCTGTTATTCACTTCAAATCCTTCAGTTTTTTCGTTGTATACTTCTTCATCAATGGTCCCATTTAGAAATGTCGTCTTCACATCCATTTGATGGATATTCCAACCTATTGTAGCAGCTAATGAAACCAAATATATAATAGTAGTATACCTTGTTGTAGGTGCAAATTGTTCTTCATAATATATGCCTTATTTTTGAGAGAAACCCCTTGCAACGAATATTTGTTTGTACATGTATATGCTCCCATAAATAATGTTCTTGATCTTGTAGATCCATTTAGATGTGACAACCGATTTGTCACTTGGTCTAGGAATGACTTCACAAACCCCATTCTTCATAATGGATTGATATTATTCTTGCATTGCCTTCTTCCAATATTCCATATGAGCAGCTTCTTTTAATGTAGATGGTTAAACTTCAATTAACTTTGTCATATATGCAGCATACCCAGAATCTCTCTTTGGTCTTTTACTTTCTCTAAAGGTTCCTTTCACAAATTCATGTCCTTTGGCATCTTCCAAAGTATCTTTCAACCAATTTGGCCTCTTCCTTGTGGTTAGAATGATCACGGATTGAATAGGCTCACTTGGTCTTGCTTCTTCTTCTTGATTTGTAGTATGGTTTTCATGGTGTACTTCTTCTTCTTTGAATATTGGAGATTCTTCATCATCAGAATCAATGGGTATATCATTTGATTTCTTGTAGCCTTGATTTTCATCAAATATGACCTCCTTTCTTACTTCAATATGTCTTCCTTCCTTGATGTATATTCTATATGATTTTGAGGAGAGCCTATATCCAAATAATATTCCTTTGATGCGTGTACAATCCAACTTCTTTCGCTTGTCCTTTGGAACATGGATGTAGGCAGGGCTTCCAAAGATTCGGAGGTGATCCACATTCATCTTCTTCCCCATGAATACTTATTCGGGAGTTATATTATTTGGACTTCTATGAGGACTTCTATTTTTAATGTATATGGATATTATTGTTGCTTCTCCCCATAAGAATTTTGGTAGGTCTTGACCAAGGAGAATTGCTTTAATTCCTTCTTCAATTGACCTATTCTTTCTTTCAGCAACTCCATTTTGTTTGGGATAGTAGGGAACAATGAGCTCCATCTTAATTATTGTTTCCTTACAATATGCAATCAATTATTTAGAAGTTTATTCCCCACCATTTTCGAATCTTAGATTTTGTATCTTTCTTTCGATTAGGGTTTCCACCTCAGCTCGAAACTCCTTGAACTTCTCAAATACTTCATCCTCTGCCTTGAGAAGGTAGAGCCATGTCTTTCTAGAATGATCATCTATAAATTTTACATAGTATATATGACCTCCTATTGATTTTTCAGACATGGGCCCACACACATCAGAGTGAATGAGGTCTAATATTTCTTTAGAACTAGTTTCACTATTCGAAAATGGTTTTCTTGTATGTTTTACCAAAGAGCATTCCTTTCACACACCTTCATGATCTTCCTTAATATTGGGGATTTCATTAACCAATTTATTGAGAATAGGAATAAACTTGTAGTGTAGATGACCATACCTTTTATTCCATAACTCAATGGGACTAATTTCCATATGAACCAAATATTGAGGATGTGGAGTGATGACCCTATACAAACTTCCTTCATGAACTACAATAACTATAGCTTTATTAATACTAGATTCTTTGCCCCAAACCAATAATTTTCCATAAAAAAATAAATTATATCTCCTTTATCTTCTAAACAAGAAATAGAAAGAAAATTATTTTTCAAACCTGGAACATATAGTATGTTGTTGATGTGCAGCTTCCATCCACTTTCCAAATTCAACGATTTCGATTCCAGGCCTCCAACAAAATAGCTTTTGTTGTCACCCAATTCTGTTGCATGAGAATATGCCTCCTTTGATAGTGTATGAATTTTTTTACTTTATCCTGTCATGTGTCTTGATGCTCCACTATCAATGATCCATGCATTGTCATCACTAAGAGAACATGTAAGAGCAGCCAAGAATCCTTGAATTTTGACCTTGTTGAATAAGTAGTGGATGAATTTCTTGATACATCTTCCAGTAGTGTTGATACCCATTCTAATATAGCTTATCAAAGAGGGTGAATCCATGTCCAATAATTTTGAGAAAACAAAGTGATATTCAACCTTTCCTGACCTTAGCTCTGGTACCATGTTGAGAAATCAATGCAAGTAGATTAGGGTTTGACTCCTCTTTCTTGATAATTACTTATGAATTATGTTGGATTATTTTACTTATTTATTAGATTACATTTCATCAATAAATTACCAAATTATGTGTGTATGAATATCACAAAATCACAAGACACAAGATGTAGGAACTATGTCAGGGAAAAACACCTCTCTAGGGGAAAATCCAGTGAAAATTATTTTCCTTCAATATTTTTCTTTGATACTCTTCACCCTAGACATATACCAAACCTTTCCTCCACAACAAGTCATCATTTCTATATCTTCGACCCTATAGAAGCAACAAATTTTCCCCAGCAACTTCGACCATGTTGCAGTTACGGCATTAGGCAGCATCAACAACGCAAAATTACTTCGATCTCCCAAACTAGGTCATGAAATGGAGAGAGAGTAGCACCAAAAATTTAATTTTATCCTTATCTATCACTTTCACCCAACTCACACTTATTTTTGCTTCATTGACCCACTTCGCACTTTTTGTGACTTCCAAAGACCCAATATAAAACCCATGCTTTAATAAGTCATTGTTATAATAATAAAAATTATTTTCTTTATTCTTTTGACAATTACATTACATAATGACTCAAATACATTTTATGAAGACCGAACGTACTTACATTATTTAACAGGGTTGATTATTATATACTTCCATTCCCTGCTAACATTAGAGAATACACTTTTTTCTATGTTTCTTTTCTTAAGAAATATGTACATGATCCTAACCATATGTTTTATTAGATTGTGATTTAGGTCAAGGAATGGGAATTTTTCCAAACAACCATTGTGAATCCTCGACAAGAAAGTAAATTGATTCAGAACCAAGTCATTGGACAAGGTGAAATGGAAGAACTTTGGCCTGAATCAGGTTAGCATCAATTTTTGTTTTCACCCTCATTTCAAAAACTAATGCTACTGGTAATGACATTTTCATTTTCGGGTTAAAAATACAACATTTTAAAATTATGGCCTTATCAACGTTGTAATGTTGCTAACCAAAACCTTCAAATCAACCCCTGTTAAAAAAAGAAACATTACCAACAATTCCATTCTTTTAAGAATGGTCTTATTAATTTGTACTATTGCAACAAAAATATTAAAATCAACCCCTGAATCAAAAATTTGTGCCCCCAATAGCACCCCCTTTTTAGGGGGGTTAAAATTACAACATTTTGAAAGTATTTCATTGGCAATGGGTACTCTTGCAACCAAAATCCAAAAACCAACCCCGAATTGAGAAGAGGTGATACTAGTATCACCCATTTTGTGGGCTTAAAATTGTAACAATTTTGAAATAATCACTTATATATATATATATATATATATATAGACACACACACAATCGAAAACTCAACCCAAAATTAAAAGAGGTGCTACTAGTAGCACTCATTTTTTGGGCTTAAAATTGTAACAATTTTGAAACTATGACTTAAAAAACATATATACATACATATATATATATATATATATATATATATATATATATATCGAGAGAGAGAGAGAGGGAAAAACCCAATATTTTTAATGTAAATTTGAAAAAAAAAATGTTTGTTTGTATGTGTGCACATGCACACAAATGTAAAAGAAATAAATGGAAAAAAGGAAAGAAATAACCAATCAAGGAAAAAATGGTTAAAATATTTAGAAAATATTTAAAAAATAAAATAGGGTGGGGAAGAGTGGATCGAGGGGTGATTTTTAATTCCAAAAATCACCCTCCCCCCATTTTCTCCAATCACTCGCCCGTTTATCCCCATTGCTTCCCACTCACCATTTCATCTGCCATCTTTCACCTCTCCCTTACCATCGTTTATCAATAAAATGAGTGGAAACTAAGAGAACCAATGAGTTCTATGTTCAAGTGGTATTTAACACTAAACCATGACTCATGTGATATTTTTCAACATGAACTAGTTCATGCCTTTATGTAGATTCCTCCTGGTCATGAGCAAATCACCCGGGCTTGCGTCTACGGGTAGTGATTTTTTCCCCATGAAAGCTCTTTCTTACCATAGCTATTATAGGTTCCCTTAACCAAGCCACTATAACTTGTTGATTCACTCTTCAAGAGGCACATGGTTAAAGAAATAATTTCCTCCCACTTATTAGGATATTACAATTCCATGTTATATTTCACTCCTTGATGGGGTTCTTTTCACCTTTCCCTCATTGTACTACTTTGTTGTCGATCACTAAGGAGTAGTTAACCTCACATGGTGGTCCTTATTAATTCACATGGGATACAATGTGCCTTTATGTAAAGACATGATCATTTGAGAAATTGGTAGTGGTAATGGAGGGGCATAATAGGGTCTACCTTAAACCTTATTTCATAATTTATTTTTTTACTTTTTTTCTAAATCTAGTTTATTTTTTTATTTTTTAGAAACTTAAAAGAAAAAAAATTAAAACTTGTTTCTTTTAAATTATTTTATGTTTTACTTTTAATTTTTTTAAAATTTGTTTTGTGGGGGATATATATATAAGTCATTAAAAATTATTTTATTTTATTTTTATCATCAAGTGAGTTGCAATTTTTTTAAACATATCTTTTCATCTATATTTTTGTTTTTAACTCATTTTTTAATCAATTTTCTTAATCATCAACATCTTATTCTTCTTTTTGATGTGCTAGTCTTTTACATCATGGTTTTAAAATTATTGCAATTTAAATTTGGGAAAAAGGGTACTATTGGTAGCACATCTTTTTAATTTGAGAGTTGATTTGAGGATTTTTATTGCATTGATGTCAATTGTAAACGAAATGGGTTCAAATAAGTTGTCGTTATAACACCAAAATAAAAGGGTGTTTCCAGTAGTACCAATTTTCTATTCGAGGGTTGATTTTAAGGTTTTAGCTAGCAACATTATGAGGTTGTTAAGGTTATGATTGCAAAATGGTGTAATTTTAACTTGAATAAAAAGGTTGATATTGGTAACACCACTTTTCAAAATAGGGGTTGATTTTAAGGTTTTTATTAGAAACATTACAAGGTTTTTAAGGGCAGGATTGCAAAATCTTGTAATTTTAACCCCAAAAAAGAGTTATTGTGGTACCACTTTTCGATTATGGGTTGATTTTGGTGTTTTTGGCCAAAAAAAAGGTTTTTAGGGCTAAATTTTTCATTATGAGATCATGGTTCTTATCAAGTTAGTAACTAGACTACCTGATTTTGTTCTAATCTCATGCTACACCAAGGCTATTGTTATTCCAATTGGGGGGGGGGGGCACATTTAATAACAAATTTTGACCCTTGAAATGTGTTGGATCATAATAGGTATGTAGGGGAAACTGAACTTAAATAAATGATGTTGTCTATAAGTAATGTAAATATGATAACAAGGATTTTTAATGCGGACATAAAAGCCAAGGGCCAAATAAAGAATGACTAAACATTTTGATGATAATTATACTTATATATATTATTTATAAGGTTTTCTACAATAAAATCAAGTCATGCAAATATTAGCAATGGAATATAAAATATAATAGTCCAAGATGATAAAAACAAACATGAAAGGGGCTATGATTCCACTAGAGGAAAAGGGGAAAGTGAGATGCATGAGAAAGGAATAATTTATTGCAATGACACAATCATAATAGTTGTATACATTCAATGTAATTTGTTATAAATATTTATAATACTTCATCATTGTTGTAAATCAACATTATTTATTTGAGATGAAGTTAGTAATGATCACTCTCCATCTTATACATTATCATAAATAAATATTAATAACAATTATTATATATATATATATATATATATATATATATATATATATATATATATATATATATATATATATATATATATGCAATTACTCCATCATTTCTCCATCTCTTTTGTGCGCTTAAATTAGTTGGGTCTCAATTGCTTTTATGCATACTTGCATTTCTAGCCTTCAAAGATGCATCATTATAATGAGGAGAGAATCTATATAAACAATGGCCTTCATATTAACATAATAATACATTGTTTGTAGGGTTTATATTTTTTTTCTTCGTGATTTTTGTTAGAAATTGTTGCCAATGATCTCAGAGGAATTGATGTCAAAATTATTGATGTCAAAGTACTCATGGCAAAGAAGAAAAAGAAGAAGGCTACTCGAAACAAGAAGATATCTCAGAAAACTTGTATAGCAGAAATTGAAGAAGATGAATCAGATAGTGATTGGGGTCCTTGTAATACTCTTCTTTGTGCAAACAATAGTGAAGATAGTGAAAGTAAAGTTGTGGATCTAGAAGAAGCTATCAAGATCAAAGTTGAACAACAACAAAAAGAAATTGATAAGAAAGATTCTATCTACAAAGAGATGATCTCTCAAATGAAAGAACAAATAGAAATGCTGAATGGACAGGTGGACAAGTATCAAAGGTTTCGTACTTATGCATCCAATCGAATTAAAGGACTAGAAGCAGAAATCAACAATCTAAATGCAGATCTCGAAAAATCAAGCAAGAAGAATGAAGGACTTGAAGCTGCAATCATCTCTCTACAAGCAGATCTTGAAGCATCAAGTAAGAAGAATGAGGAACCTCTACAACCATTTGAAAAGGAAGGTCTTGAAGCAGAAATCATCTCTCTCAAAGAAGATCTGGAAAAATCAAATAAGAAGAATGAAGAGCTGCAACAAACATGTGAA
Organism: Pinus albicaulis; assembly: GCA_034641835.2. NCBI lineage: Eukaryota > Viridiplantae > Streptophyta > Pinopsida > Pinales > Pinaceae > Pinus > Pinus albicaulis. Next base: position 111,914,700 of record CM076577.1, on the reverse strand, counting down.
GAAAACGAAAATTGGTTGAAAGAAGAGATTCTAAATCTGAAGGATCAAGTAGAAGATGGAAGAAGGAAAGAAGAAAACTTGACGAAGCAATGTCAAGCCTTGGAGGTTGAGGTAAACATTCTCAAAGGTAAATTAGAAGAAAAGGTTAAACTTTTCAGGTTTCAAGATAGTACTAACATTTTGGACAATATTCTGAGTAATCAAAGGTCTCCTGCTATCAAACTTGGTCTTGGTTTCCATGAAACCGTTAAAGGAGAATCTAGCTCACAAGGAAGTGCTAAAAATTCAGAGGATGTCAATGCAAAACCTGAAGTGTTGAAAGAAACAAAAGGTCAACCAACAATGCTGAAATCTCAAAGGAAATCAGTCAATAAAGTTGAATGCTTTAAATGTCATAATTATGGGCATGTTGCAGCAAATTGCAGGAGCAGATCATTTCAGCCTCAATCAAACAGCTCCTACATAGAAAGGTACTCTGGTTTCTTCAAGGGATATTGTTTTTCATGTAACAAGTATGGACATAAAGCAGCTGATTGTAAAAGGAGGAAGATTATAAATACTCATTATGATTCTTATGCTTATTTCTCTGGACACATGAGATGTTATTCTTGTAACAAGTATGGACATGTAGAAAAGGAATGCAGGTTGAACAGACATGAGAAATTAGATAACTTCCAGCACACAAATAGAAAGTTCAAACAAATCTGGAAAAAGATGGAGGACCGATCAGAAACGTAGGGAATTCTGACCCTACTGCAGTCATCCGCTTCTGAAGCTTACTTCTCTGATTGACTGCATGAATGATGTGGGATACATTATGAGATTTAGTAATGTATCGTCACAGGGGGAGCAATGTATGATGTCTCTCATGATTGATTTGATTATTCTGGTTATATGTATTTCTGACAAAGCATCTGATATGAAGAAGACAGGTACAGGAAGTACAAGTTTAGGGGGAGATGAAGGAATGTGAAAAATTTCTATGCTTCACTTTCCATACGCGGGTTCTATTAACAAAAGTCGCGTATACACGCGAGTTCCAGCAGACACAGTCGCGTATGCATTGATGATAAGAGAATTTATATGATAGCTGAAGATCTGGAGCAGAGGTTTAGGGGGAGCATCAGTCTAACTGTTAATAACTGTATTATTGACTCAATATCAGCTTAGTTTCTCAGTTCTAAATAATGATGATATGATACATGGTTTCTTATGTTGAAGATTGTGGATGAGTCCTGTTTGCTTTTTGATGAAGAGTATACATTGTTGAGATGAAAGTCTTATAATTCGGAGATAAGGGCAGTTCATGCAGAGATTGTTGCTGATGAATTGCTGATGACCGTATTCAGGTTGCACAAGTTAAGAAGGAGCACTGGTTCAGGGGGAGCAGCAGGTTGAATACTAATGATTGCATTGTTGGAAATATGACTGCTTATTCTTTGGTTTTTGTGATACTCATGCTCAAATGATGATGACTTGGTATATGATTTATTATGGTGAGATTTTGATCCCTGGTTACTGAAAAGTATCTTTTGTGCTCACACATGGATGAGTTGGAAGTCGTTTGATTCAGAAATAAATCATGCAGAGTTTGTTACTATGGTTGAGATCTTTTGCCTACATATATTACTTCATGTTAAATCTTGAAGATCTTGATGATATTGGACCACATGGATGATTGTTTGACACATAATTGAATATGTTGTTCTGGTATGATAATCTCTCTTGGAAAGATTGTATTGATGCTGCAAAGAATCTGAAGGCTTGGTTCCTAATGTGCTTATGCTACAACCGTTGGATGACGCTTGAAGACACAACTACACTGATCTATCTATCTGTAGTCCAGGGAAGCATTCAAATATCTCAGAAAGAAGTTGAACACTGTCTTTTCCTCACAGAGGATCAAATTTGCTTAAATTTAGAAGATGGCATTGGATACGCGGATTTCCTGAAACACAGTTGCGTATATACGCGAGTTCATGCACAGAAAACCGCGTATGTCTGATTGCTAACAAATTTATGTTTGGGGTCAGCTCTATTCAGCACAGCTGCAGTGCTGTTTGGTATCTCTGATACTGTTTGGTATCTCTGGTGGTGTTCCAGTTCTCATAATTCTATTTCTAATGTTTTGATAAAGATGCCTTGATGATTTGTTGGTGAAAATGTTCAGGATGCACAAACTAAGGGGGAGCCTTATTCATATGGAAAGGATGCTTGGATGCACAGATTCAGGGGGAGCATTAGCTTTGCTGAGTATAATGCATTTTTTGGCATTATGATGGTTCTGAAATATGTTCTCTTTCTTGAGGACTTTCTGGTGTTTGGTCATATTTGTAATTTAATGAAAAGGTCTTGTTGAGACCCATGATGTAAAATTGTAATATTCAGTCATGTAAGGACTTGTCAAATTTGTAAACCCACTTGGTTGGGTAGCTGAGTCTAATTTTGTAAACCCACTTGGTTGGGTAGCTGAGTTGAAATGTGTAAACCCACTTGGTTGGGTACTTGAGTCTCATATGTAAATCCACTTGGTTGGATATTTGATGTAAGTATGAGTCTTTGTTGATAGGAAGTTCATAGAGTCATGTACTTTATTGAAAAATATGTTTCGAACTTAGGGGGAGCTTGGTCACTTCAGTATACATCAGATCTGCAGAACGCTTCTTCTACATGAGGAGACAAGGGGGAGAGTGTGTTGGTTTTGATCTGCCCTTTGCCCTTGATGTCAAAGGGGGAGAGTGACATGGTGTTTGAATGAAGAGAAAGAATGATGTCAAAGAATGGGGAGAGTGACATGGTGTCGTTGTATTCTTAATATACCTATCTGTTGTGGTGATCAAACACCATCGTGGTTGCCATCAAGTCCAAAGGGGGAGATTGTTGGCAATATGATGCAGAGTGTTGTCCTTGATGGCAACCCACTGAACGAAGATGAAGACATGAGCGTGTTGGCATGTGTTGTCCTTGATGGCAATCCACCTGATGAAGTTATTCTTGACCTGATGGACTTGGTAAATGATGTAAATCTGATGTGAAATGATGTTTGTTAGCAATATGATGCTGAGTGTTGTCATTGAATGGCAACCCACTTAATGAAGAAGATGGAAACTTACTTGATGAAGTTGTGCTTGATAGAATATGTTCTTGATGAAGTAAATCTGATGTATCTACAGAGAGTACAGAAGGTAATGAAGAAAGGAATTCAATATGTGCTAGATCCATGATGAAAAGAGTATGTTTCAAGGAATACGCGGATTTGTCTAGGAGAAGTCGCGTATGCACGCGGTTAAGTATGTGCCAATCTAAATGACCCCGTCCAGGAATACCATCGGAAGTAATGTGGTTTTGGCTCATGGTATTGGAAAAGGGTAAACCTATATAAGGAGAAGAAATTCATTGTGCAAACCATGAGCGTGGGTGCAAGATGTCTGAGCTTGAATGAATACTTCTCTCTGGAGTATATCTGAATGGAAAGGGTTACAGATGAATGAAAGATCTGAATTTATGATGCACCAATGAAGGAGTGATGAAGAAGGGGATCTAGATCTGAAATGTACTTTATGTGTTACTAGATCTGTTTATGGAATGATTAGATGTTGATGAGGCGAACATGCAGCAGGAGTAAAGGTAAAATCTGAAGTGATGTGTACGTTGGTGCAATGACATAAGGTCGAAGAACCATACGCTAGTTAACGAAGAGGAAGCGCGTATATATGCGGCTTATTTGAAGAAGAAAGCGCGTATGCGCAATAAAATTAGCTACGTAATATGTACAGAAGTATACGGCGGTTTGTGTGACCGGAAGCGCGTATATACGCGACATCATAGAAAGGAAAGCGTATGCAAACTAGGGTTTCTTTAGGTACGTAATCAAGAAATGTCGATTTGTTCTGTTGGTTTGCGATATCATCGATGAGTTATATGTATCTTGTTTCATGGTTAATTGTGCTTAAATGTATGGAGTGGGTCAGGTGTGAAAATTGATGAAACGTAGTCCATAGAGGTCTTTGAGGTTGTAGCCTTCGGTCGAGGAAATTTGTAGCTCCCTTCCGAGGTGAAATTTGGTAAACGAGAGCGAGGGGTCGTATCTCCCTTCCAGAGAAGTGAGTAAACGAGTCGGGGGGTTGGAGCTCCCTTCCAAGAAAGGCCAGTAAACGAGTCGAGGGGTTGGAGCTCCTTCCGGGGAGAGAGTGAAATGAGCGTAGGTGGGTGCACAACGTCTTTGGTAAGAAATACTGCACCCTGACACATATGTTTGTAAGATGTTTTCTCTATAATAAAATATTGAAAGGTGGCAGCTTAGCGCACGGCGGTGGTTTTCTCTGAGCTTGGGTTTCCACCTAAAAATCACGGTGTTCATGTGTGATGCTTTGTGTGATGGTTTATTCGGTTGTTACTACACATGTTTCTTGCTAACTTAACATCGGATGAATGAATATTTCAAAGAACTAAGTTAATAAATATACGCATATTTAGATCTTTGCTAATACGCGAGTTGTATGAAGAATATCCGCGTGTATACGCAAGTTTACTAAAGGAAAGTAGAGTATGGGTTTAAGTGAAAAAAGTAAAAAGTTTTGAATATGCGGTAAATGCGATTCACCCCCCTCTCGATGTTACTTACTTGATTGGTATCGGAGCGAGTTCTTCTGCCGAAGCAGTCGCTTGAAGGAGATCCGTCGCAATGGGAAGTCAAGAAGGTGATGTCTATAAAGCCACCTCTTACTAAATGGGCAATACGTGCAGGTACGAACAAAAGCATATACGCAAAGATGCTTGGTGCGGATGTATGGGCAATCGTGGAAGAGGTTGTCAATACCGTATTCCAACGTGCGGTAGAAAGGAAGAAGTATGAAATGATGCCAAAGCGGTAAATGTCTTATTAGGAAGCATGTACGAACCGAATTTGCTAAAGTGATGCGGCTAAATTCGTAAAGAAAAGTATGGGACAAAATCATTACGAGCTATGAAGGAGATACGAAAGGTAAAGTGCAAAACTCCAAACTCTCGGAGTGAATGAAAATTTAAGGATGCATAGTGATGAAAGTATTGCAGTTTCTTTCTTCGTCTAGATGATATTGTAAATCGAATAGAAATTTGGGTGAAACCATAGCGATACCACTGCGAGTGGAAAAAGTCTTGAAAAGATCCTTGACTTCAAAATTTGACTCTAAAGTTTCGGCTATTGAAGAAAGGCAAGATACGCAAACTCTTACTATCGTTCAATTACATGGTATTCGGCTACTTTTAGAAATGAGACAAGGAGGTCCTTCTCCAAATTAGAGAAGGCTGGCATGGAAGGTATACGGAAAGAGGAAAGAAAAGGAAGTTGTCGAAAGAATCCAACTATGCTCCGATGAAGAAAAGCGAATTTCGTGAGAAAACTCCAACTAGGAGCCGGAAGATTCGAGAGGTAAGCTTCCCTTCAAATGTTTTGAGTGTGGAAAAGTTGGTCACTATCTTGATAAATGCCCTTATAGAGAAAAACATGGTAAAGGGAAACAATTTGAAAAGAGGAAGAGTTGTTTATGCAAGAAGATGATGATGAAGTGTCCGGTGAAGATGAAGAAGATTCGACCATGATACGAAAGTACTCATGTTAAAGAAGCAAAAGAAGAAGGCTACTCGAAACAAGAAGATATCTCGAGAAAACTTGTATAGCGAGAAATTGAAGAAGATGAATCGAGATAGTGATTGGGGTCCTTGTAATACTCTTCTTTGTGCAAACGATAGTGAAGATAGTGATAAAGTTGTGGATCTAGAAGAAGCTATCAAGATCAAAGTTGAAGAACAAAAAAATGAAATTGATAAGAAAAGATTCTATCTACAAAGAGATGATCTCTCAAATGAAGAAACAAATAGAAATGATGAATGGACGGTGGACAAGTATCGAGTTTTCATACTTATGCATCCACTCGAATTAAAGAACTAGAAGCGGAAATCAACGATCTAAATGTAGATCTCGAAAAATCAAGCAAGAATGAAGGACTTGAAAGTACATAATCATCTCTACGCAGCGGATCTTGAAGCATCAAGTAAGAAGAATGAGGAACCTCTACAACCATTTGAAAAGGAAGGTCTTGAAGCCGGAAAATCATCTCTCTCGAAGAAGATCTAGAAAAATCAAATAAGAAGAATGAAGAGCTGCAACAAACATGTAAGAGAAAGACCGAAAATTGGTTGAAAGAAGAGATTCTAAATGCGAAGGATCCAAGTAGAAGATGGAAGAAGGAAAGAAGAAAACTTGACGAAGCAATGTCAAGCCTTGGAGGTTAAGGTAAACATTCTCAAAGGTAAATTAGAAGAAAAGGTTAAACTTTTGAGGTTTCAAGATAGTACTAACATTTTGGACAATATTCACGAGTAATCAAAGGCCTCCTTGCTATCAAACTTGGTCTTGGTTTCCATGAAGCTGACCCAAAAGAGAATCTAGCTCACAAGGAAGTGCCAAAATTAGGAGATGTCAGTAAGGCTTTCGAAGTGTTGAAAGAAACAAAAGGTCGACCAACGATGATGAAATCTCAAAGGAAATCATTCAATAAAGTTGAATGCTTTAAATATATCATAATTATGGGCATGTTGCAGCAAATTGCAGGAGCGAGATCATTTCAACCTCAATCAAACGGTTCCTACATAGAAAGGTACTGCGGTTTCTTCAAGGGATATTGTTTCATGTAACAAGTATGGACATAAAGCGATTGTAAAAGGAGAAAAGATTAGAAATACTCATTATGATTCTTATGCTTATTTCTGCGGACACATGAGATGTTATTCTTGTAACAAGTGTGGACATGTAGAAAAAGAATGCGGGTTGAACGGATATGAGGTGGATAACTTCCGGCACACAAATAGAAAGTTCAAACAAATGCGAAAAGATGGGCTTGAGTCGAGAAACGTGAATTTTGACCCCTCTGCCAGTCATCCGCACGAGCTTACTTCTGCGATTGGCCTGCCGGGGAATGATGTCGGACCATTATGAGATTTAGTAATGTCGTCACGGGGGAGCAATGTATGATGTCTCTCATGATTGATTTGATTATTACGGTTATATGTATTTAAAACACGGCATCGATATGAAGAAGACGGTACAAGAAGTACAAGTTCGGGGGAGATGAAGGAATGTGAAAAATTTCTATGCTTCACTTTCCATACGCGGGTTCTATTAACAAAAGTCGCGTATACACGCGAGTTCAACGGACACGATCGCGTATGCATTGATGATAGAAGGGTATATGATAATTTGAAGATGCGGAGAGCGAGAGGTTCGGGGGAGCATCGATGTTGTTAATAAGCTGGCAATATTGACTCAATATCGGCTTAGTTTCTCGGTTCTAAATAATGATGATATGATACATGGTTTCTTATGTTGAAGATTGTGGATGAGTCATGTTTTGCTTTTTGATGAAGAAGTATACATTGTTGAGATGAAAGTCTTATAATTCGGAGATAAGAGCGAGTTCATGCGAGAGATTGTTCTTTGATGGTGCTGATGACCGTGTTCGAGGTTGCACAAGTTGAAGAGGCAACGGTTCGGGGGAGACGGCGGGTTGAATACTAATGATTGCATTGTTGGCAATATGTTGCTTATTCTTTGGTTTGATACTCATGATCAAATGATGATGACTTGGTATATGATTTATTATGATGAGATTTTGATCACTGATTCTTGAAAAAGTATCTTTTGTTCTCACACATGGATGAGTTGGAAGTCGTTTGATTCGAGAAATAAATCATGTAGAGTTTGTTATACTATAGTTGAGATCTTTTGCCTACATATATTACTTCATGTTAAATCTTGAAGATCTTGATGATATTGGACCACATGGATGATTGTTTGACACATAATTGAATGTTGTTCTAGTATGATAATTTCTCTTGGAAAAGATTGTGTTGATCTTGCAAAGAATGCGAAGGCTTGGTTCCTAATGTGCTTGTATGCTACAATAGTTGGATGATAGCAGAAGACACAACTACCTTTGATCTATCTATACGTAGTCCGGGGAAGCATTCAAATATCTCGAAAGAAGGTGAACAACTGTCTTTCCTCACAGGATCCGTCTGTAGAATTTAGAAGATGGCATTGGATACGCGGATTTCTGGCTCTGATCTCGTGATATATACGCGAGTTCATACCTGACCAACGTATGTCGATGGCCCACGACAAATTTATGTTTGGGAATCGACTCTCTTGACACGGTACACGATTCACATTTAGTATCTACGATACGGTTTGGTATCTCTGGTGGTGTTCAGTTCTCATAATTCTATTTCTAATGTTTTGATAAAGATGCCTTGATGATTTGTTGGTGAAAATGTTCGGGATGCACAAAATAAGGGGAGCCTTAGTCATATGGAAACGATGCTTGGATGCACGGATTCGGGGGGAGAATTAGCTTTCTTGAGTATAATACATTGTTGGCATTATGATGGTTACGAAATATGTTCTCTTTCTTGAGGACTTTACGGTGTTTGGTCATATTTGTAATTTAATGAAAAGGTCTTGGTGAGACCCATGATGTAAAATTGTAATATTCATTCATGTAAGGACTTGTCAAATTTGTAAACCCACTTGGTTGGGTAGGCGAGTCTAATTTTGTAAACCCACTTGGTTGGGTAGGCGAGGTTGAAATGTGTAAACCCACTTGGTTGGGTACTTGAGTCTCATATGTAAATCCACTTGGTTGTATATTTGATGTAAGTATGAGTCTTTGCTGATAGGAAGTTCATAGAGTCATGTACTTTATTGAAAATATGTTCGAACTTAGGGGAGCTTGGCCACTTCGGTGTACATCGGATACGGAGACGCTTCTTCTACATGAGGAGACAAGGGGGAGAGTGTGTTGGTTTTGATGTCCTTTGCCTTGATGTCAAAGGGGGAGAGTGACATGGTGTTTGAATGAAAGAATGATGTCAAATAATGGGGAGAGTGACATGGTGTCGTTGTATTCTTAATATACCTACTTTCTCTGTTGTGGTGATCGAAACACCATCGTGGTTGCCATCGAGTCCCGAGGAGATTGTTGGCAATATGATGCAGTTGTTGTCCTTGATGGCAACCTTTGAATGAAGATGAAGACATGAGCGTGTTGGCATGTGTTGTCCTTGATGGCAATCCACACGGTAAGAGATTATTCTTGACCTCATGGACTTGGCAAATGATGTAAATACGATGTTGAAATGATGTTTGTTAGCAATATGATGCTAAGTGTTGTCCTTGAATGGCAACCCACTTGATGAAGTTGTGCTTGATAGAATATGTCTTGATGAACTAAATCTGATGTATCTACAATGAGTGCAGAAGGCAATGAAGAAAGGAATTCAGCATGTGCTAAATCTATGGTAAAAAGAGTATGTCTCAAGGCATACGTGGATCTGTCTAGAAGAAGTCGTGTATGCACACGGGAAACAACGTTCCAAGTCGCGTATGGGAAAAAGCGCTCATAAAGTGAAAAACCAGGGGTAACCACCATGGTATTGACCCATTGTATTGGGTAATGATTCGTCTAAATGACCCCGTCCAGGAATACCATCGGAAGTAATGTGGTTTTGGCTCATGGTATTGAAAAGGGTAAACCTATATAAGGAGAAGAAATTCATTTTGCAAATCATGAATGTGGGTGCAAGATGTCTGAGCTTAAATGAATACTTCTCTCTGAAGTTTATCTGAATGGAAAGGGTTACAATTGAATGATAGATCTGAATGTATGATGCACCAATGAAGAAATGATGAAGAAGGGAATCTAGATCTGAAATGTATTTGTATCTGCTAGATTTATTTATGGAATGCTTAGATTTGAGGCGAACATCTGTCTGAAGTAAAAGGGTTAAATCTGAACTGAATATCTGATCTGAAGAAGTATGCTGCTCTATAATGACTGAAGATGTATACGCTAGTTTGACGTAGAAGAAGTGCGTATATACGCGGCTTCGCTGAAGAGAAAGCGCGTATGCGCAATGAAAGTAGCTCTGTAATATGTACAGAAGTATACGCGGGTTTGTATGGTATAAGGCGCGTATATACACGGTATAAGTGAAAGGAAAGCGCGTATGCAAACTAGGGTTTGCTGAAGCATGGGGTATGAAATGTATGATCTGTTCTGCTGTGTTACTGCTATCTGTATTCTACAGTTCTGAGTTGTCTGTATCAGTTTGGTTGTATGATTGAGCTTAAATGTGTGGAGTGGGTCCAGTCTGAAAATATGATGAAATGTGGCCTGCAAGTGTTGTTCTATTGAAGTTGTTGGATCCGGTGTGAAAATTGATGAAACGTGGTCCAAAGAGGTGCTGAGGGTTGTAGCCTTCAGTCAGGGGGTTGTAGCTCCCTTCCAGGTGAGGCTGGTAAACGAGATCAGGAGGTCGTAGCTCCCTTCCAGGAGAGGCTGGTAAACGAGTCAGGGGGTTGGAGCTCCCTTCCAGGAGAGGCTGGTAAACGAGCGCAGGTGGGTGCCTGCGTGATGGTAGGAGTCTGCACCAGCACATATGTTGTAAGATGTTTTCTCTATAATAAAATATTGAAGGCTGAGCAACTGCAGCGGTGGTTTTCTCCTGACTTGGGTTTCCACCTAAAAATCCTGGTGTTCATGTGTGATGCTTTGTGTGATGGTTTATTCTGTTGTTACTACACATTTTTACTGCTAACTTAACATCAGATGAATGAATATTGCAAAGAACTAAGCTAATAAATATCTGCATATTTAAATCTCTGCTAATACGCGAGTTGTATGAAGGATATCCACGTGTATACGCGAGTTTACTAAAGGAAAGTAGCGTATGGGTTTTAGAGAGTGAAAAAGTAAAAAGTTTTGAATATGCAGAAAATACTGATTCACCCCCCCCCCCCCTCTCAGTATTTTTTCCAACAATTGGTATCAGAGCAGGTTCTTCTGCAGAAGCTTGATCGTTTGAAGGAGATCCGTCACAATGGGAAGTCAAGAAGAAGTGATGTCTATAAAGCCACCTCTATTCAATGGAAGAAATTTGATATTCTGGAAGGTATGAACAAAAACATATCTGCAAAGTCTTGGTGCAGATGTATGGGCAATCGTGGAAGAAGGTTATCAATACCCGGCAAGTATTCCTACTGATGCAGCAGAAAGGAAGAAGTATGAAATCAATGCCAAAGCAGTAAATGTCTTATTAGGAAGCATGTCTGAACCAGAATTTGCTAAAGTGATGCAACTACATTCAGCAAAAGAAATATGGGACAAAATCATTCTAAGTTATGAAGGAGACACAAAGGTAAAAAGTGAAAAACTCCAAACTCTTAGAATTGAATATGAAAATTTGAAGATGCATAGTGATGAGAGTATTGCCCATTTCTTCTTACGTCTGGATGATATTGTAAATCGAATGAGAAATTTGGGTGAAACCATAACTGATACTACTTTGGTGGAAAAAGTCTTAAGATCCGTGACTTCAAAATTTGACTCTAAAGTTTCAGCTATTGAAGAAATGCAAGATCTGCAAACTCTTACTATTGTTCAATTACATGGTATTCTGACTGCTTTTGAAATGAGACAAGGAGGTCCTTCTCAAATCAGAGAAACTACTTTTAAGGTATCTGCAAGAGGAAAAGAAAAGGAAGTTGTCAAAGAATCCAACTATATATCCGATGAAGAAGAAGCGAATTTCATGAGAAAACTCCAACTAGGAACTGGAAGATTCAAAGGTAAGCTTCCTTTCAAATGTTTTGAGTGTGGAAAAGTTGGTCACTATGCTGCTAAATGTCCTTATAGAGAAAAACATGGTAAAGGGAAACTATTTGAAAAGAGGAAGAGTTATTATGCAAATAAAGATGATGATGAAGTGTCCAGTGAAGATGAAGAAGATTCTGACCATGATCTGAAAGTACTCATGGCAAAGAAGCAAAAGAAGGCTACTCGAAACAAGAAGATATCTCAGAAAACTTGTATAGCAGAAATTGAAGAAGATGAATCAGATAGTGATTGGGGTCCTTGTAATACTCTTCTTTGTGCAAACAATAGTGAAGATAGTGAAAGTAAAGTTGTGGATCTAGAAGAAGCTATCAAGATCAAAGTTGAAGAACAAGAAAAGGAAATTGATAAGAAAGATTCTATCTACAAAGAGATAATCTCTCAAATGAAAGAACAAATAGAAATGCTGAATGGACAGGTGGACAAGTATCAAAGGTTTCATACTTATGCATCTAATCGAATTAAAGGACTAGAAGTAGAAATCAATGATCTAAATGCAGATCTCGAAAAATCAAGCAAGAAGAATGAAGGACTTGAAGCTGTAATCATCTCTCTACAAGCAGATCTTGAAGCATCAAGTAAGAAGAATGAGGAACCTCTACAACCATTTGAAAAGGAACGCCTTGAAGCAGAAATCATCTCTCTCAAAGAAGATATGGAAAAATCAAATAAGAAGAATGAAGAGCTGCAACAAACATGTGAAGAAAACGAAAATTGGTTGAAAGAAGAAATTCTAAATCTGAAGGATCAAGTAGAAGATGGAAGAAGGAAAGAAGAAAGCATGAAAAAGCAATGTCAAGCCTTGGAGGTTGAGGTAAACATTCTCAAAGGTAAATTAGAAGAAAATTTTAAACTTTTGAGGTTTCAAGATAGTACTAATATTTTGGACAATATTATGAGTAATCAAAGGTCTCCTGCTATCAAACTTGGTCTTGGTTTCCATGAAACTGTTAAAGGAGAATCTAGCTCACAAGGAAGTGCTAAAAATTCAGAGGATGTCAATGCAAAACCTGAAGTGTTGAAAGAAACAAAAGGTCAACCAACAGGGATGAAATCTCAAAGGAAATCATTCAATAAAGTTGAATGCTTTAAATGTCATAATTATGGGCATGTTGCAGCAAATTGCAGGAGCAGATCATTTCAGCCTCAATCAAACAGTTCCTACATAGAAAGGTACTCTAGTTTCTTCAAGGGATATTGTTTTTCGTGTAACAAGTATGGACATAAAGCAGCTGATTGTAAAAGGAGGAAGATTAGAAATACTCATTATGATTCTTATGCTTATTTCTCTGGACACATGAGATGTTATTTTTGTAACAAGTATGGACATGTAGAAAAGGAATGCAGGTTGAACAGATATGAGAAATTGGATAACTTCCAGCACACAAATAGAAAGATCAAACAAATATGGAAAAAGATGGAGGACCGATCAGAAACGTAGGGAATATTGACCCTACTGCAGTCATCCACTTCTGAAGCTTACTTCTCTGATTGACTGCAGGAATGATGTGGGATACATTATGAGATGTAGTAATGTATCATCATAGGGGGAGCAATGTATGATGTCTCTCATGATTGATTTGATTATTATGGTTATATGTATTTCTGACAAAGCATCTGATATGAAGAAGACAGGTATAGGAAGTACAAGTTCAGGGGGAGATGAAGGAATGTAAAAATTTCTATGCTTCACTTTCCATACGCGGGTTCTATTAACAAAAGTCGCGTATACACGCGAGTTCCAGCAGACACAGTCGCGTATGCATTGATGATAAGAGAATTTATATGATAGCTGAAGATCTGGAGCAGAGGTTCAAGGGGAGCATCAGTCTGACTGTTAATAACTGTATTATTGACTCAATATCAGCTTAGTTTCTCAGTTCTAAATAATGATGATATGATACATGGTTTCTTATGTTGAAGGTTGTGGATGAGTCTTGTTTTATTTTTGATGAAGAGTATTCATTGTTGAAAGTAAGGGAAGTTCATGGAGAGATTGTTGCTGATGACTTGCTGATGAACGTATTCAGGTTGCACAAGTTAAGAAGGAGCACTGGTTCAGGGGGAGCAGCAGGTTGAAGACTAATGAATGCATTGTTGGCACTATGACTGCTTATTATTTGATTATTGTGATACTCATACTCAAATGATGATGACTTGGTATATGGTTTATTATGATGAGATTTTGATCCCTGTTTACTGAAAAGTATCTTTTGTGCTCACACATGGAAGAGTTGGAAGTCGTTTGATTCAGAAATAAATCATGCAGAGTTTGTTACTATGGTTGAGATCTTTTGCCTACATATGTTACTTCATGTTAAATTTTGAAGATCTTGATGATATTGGACCACATGGACGATTGCTTGACACATATTTGAAGATGTTGTTCTGGTATGATAATCTCTTGGAAAGATTGTATTGATGCTGCAAAGAATTTGAAGGCTTGGTTCCTAATGTGCTTATGCTACAACCGTTGGATGACGCTTCAAGACACAACTACACTGTTCTATCTATCTGTAGCCCAGGGAAGCGTTCGAGTATCTAAGACAGAAGTTGGGAGTGTTCTCTGCCAGTCAAAAGAACAAATCTGCATAAATTTAGAAGATGGCATTGGATACGCGGATTTCCTGAAACACAGTCGCGTATATACGCGAGTTCATGCACAGAAAACCAAGTATGTCTGATTGCTGACAATTTTATGTTTGAAGTCAGCTTTCTTCAGCACAGCTGCAGTGCTATTTGGTATCTCTGATACTGTTTGGTATCTCTGGTGGTGTTCCAGTTCTCATAATTATTTTCTAATGTTTTGATAAAGATGCCTTGATGATTTGTTGGTAAAAGTGTTCAGGATGCACAAACTAAGGGGGAGCCTTAGTCATATGGAAAGGATGCTTGGATGCACAGATTCAGGGGGAGCATTAGCTTTGCTGAATATAATGCATTGTTGGCATTATGATGATTCTAAAATATGTTCTTTGAAGTCTTTCTGGTATTGGTCATAAATGGTCATATTTGTAATTTGATGAAAAGGTCTTGTTGAGACCCATGATGAAAATTGTAATATTCAGTCATGTAAGGACTTGAAAAATTTGTAAACCCACTTGGTTGGGTAGCTGAGTCAAATTTTGTAAACCCGCTTGGTTGGGTAACTGAGTCAAAATTGTAAACCCACTTGGTTGAGTAGCTGAGTTGAGATATGTAAACCCACTTGGTTGGGCATTTGAGTCTCATATGTAAATCCACTTGGTTGGATATTTGATGTAAGTATGAGTCTTTGGTGATAGGAAGTTCATAGAGTCATGTACTTCATTGAAAAATATGTTTGAAGATTCAGCATGAACTCAGGGGGAGCTTGGTCACTTCAGTATACATCAGATCTGCAGAACACTTCTTCTACATGAGGAGAAAAGGGGGAGAGTGTGTTGGTTTTGAATCCGCCCTTTGCCCTTGATGTCAAAGGGGGAGAGTGACATGGTGTTTGAATGAAGAGAAAGAATGGTGTCAAAAATGGAGAGAGTGACATGGTGTCATCGTATTCTCAATGTACCTATCTGTTGTGGTAACCAAACACCATCGTGGTTGCCATCAAGTCCAAAGGGG
>CM076577.1:111715585-111899286 GCA_034641835.2 Pinus albicaulis | reverse complement strand
GGTCTGTCATTGAATCCTAAAAAGACTGTATTTGGGCTACAGGAAGGTAAACTTCTTGGCCACATTATATCCGAAAGGGGGATTAGGATAGACCCACAAAGAGTTGAGGGAATACTACAAATCACACACCCAAGAAACATCAAAGAGTTACAGTCCTTCATTGGGAAAATTAACTTCCTCAAGATGTTTATTCCCAACTTAGCTTAACACCTTAGGAATATGACAAACATGTTAAGGAAAGGTGTAGGAGTTAAGTGGACTGTTGAAGCTAAGAAATATTTTGAATCAGTTAAAATTGCACTCACCCAGGCCCCGGTCCTAATTAGCACATATTTCTCAAAGGATTTCCTGATTTTTTCATTTGCCTCTGAGCATACAGTCTCTGCAGTCCTACTGTAGAAAAATCCAGAGGGAATGGAACAACCCATATCTTTCTTCAGCAAAGCATTGAGAGACACACCCTTGAAATACAACATAATGGAAAAATAGGCCTATGCCTTATTCAAGGCCTTGAAAGACTTTAGGGTGTACATTCTGCATTCCCACACCATAGCCTACGTGCCTAGCATAGCGGTCAAAGATATCTTGTCCCAAGACCCAAATGGGAAGAGGGGCAAATGGATTGCTGTGATCCTAGAGTACGACCTTGAGATAAAACCCACCAAAATGATCAAAGGTCAGGGCTTAGCTCGACTAATGGCTGAATAAAATCTACAAGCCCTTGACATTAACATGGTAGATACCTTGGATGAGTAGCAGGGATTTCCTGATCCCACTGTTGAAGAGAAGTTTCAGAGCTCTCCTTGGTATTCTGACATTTTGTATGTGCTGACACACCTCAATGCCCCTCCTAAACTATCAAAAACCAAGGCCAGATTCTTAAAGCTAAAGGCCAGAAGCTATTGCATAATGAATGAAGGCTTATACTGGAAAAATCGAAATGGCCTATTGCTTAAATGTTTGCTTGAAAATGAGGCAGAGAGGATTAAACAAGAATTCCATGCAGGAGAGTGTGGAGGCCACCTGAGCTGGAAGGCCACTGCAAAAAAAATACTCAAAGCTGGTTACTACTGGCCTACACTCTTCAATGACATCCATAAGATGATAATTTCCTACCACAAATGCCAGATTTTTGAAGGCAAAAGAAAGCTCCTCCCGTTACCTCTACAACCCATCACTGTTGAAGGTCCCTTTATGCAATGGGGCCTAGATTTCATAGGAGAAATTCACCCAGCTTCTTCTGCACAACAAAAATGGATCTTAACAGCCACAAACTACTTCACTAAGTGGATAGAGGCCATACCTACTAGGAATGCCACAGATTCAGTCATCATTAGGTTCCTAGAAGACCACATCCTCTCTCGGTTTGGCTGTCCAAGAAAAATAATCACTGATAATGTTGCTGCTTTTGGATCCAAGAAAATGGTTGATTTTTTTCACAGGTATCAAATAACACTTGGTCATTCAACTGCCTATTATCCTCAAGGCAATGGCTTAGCTGAATCATCAAACAAAAGCCTGGTGACTATCATCAAGAATCTGTTGGAAGAGAACAACAAGTCATGGCATAACAAGTTAGTGCATGCTTTGTGGGCTGACAGACTTAAAACGAAGAAATCCATTGGCATGTCACCATATCAGCTTGTCTATGGAACATAAGTAGTGTTTCCTACCAGCCTTGGGGTACCAGTGATTAAGTTGGTCCAAGAGATTCAGACAGAAGAAGACAGTATGGTGAGAAGGATAAACCAGACAATTCATCTCCAGCAAACAAGGGAAGAGGTCTATAACAGAGCTTTGAAGGTTCAGGAGAACATAAAGAAGTTGTTTGACAAAAGAACTAAGGCTTCTGATTTCAAAATTGGAGACAAAGTTCTAAACTGGGACTCAAGGAGAGAGGATAAAGGAAAGCACAGCAAGTTTGACAGTTTGTGGCAAGGTCCATACATCATCCAGACCACTGTGGGTCCAAATGCCTTTTTTCTACAAGAATTAGATCGTACAGAGCTGTTTGGGGGTCCTGTCAATGGCAGGATGCTCAAGCACTACTTCTGCTGATCTCCAATTTCCAGTTTCCATGTCCATTGTACATACCATTGCAGTGTTTTGTTTTCAAGGAAAAGAGAAAATGTTTCAAAAAATAGAGAGAAAGGAGAGGTTCAATCATTCTCAAAACATGGACCTCTGAAGTGCAAATATTGGCTCTAATATGATCAAAACCTGAGCCAAAGAAAGTAAAGATGGATGGTTCAAACAGGCCCAAAACCTAGACCAGCAGAGAAGAAAGAAGAATAAGCTCTAACAAGCCCAAAATCAGAGCTGAAATGAAGAAAAGAAAGTGACTCTAACAAGCTCAAAACTTGAGTCACAAAGAGAAGAAGGATGCTTCAAGCTTCAGATTTAAAACCTTCAAAGTTTTGTTTTCAGTTTTCTACAAATTTCTGTCCATGTGCAACTATCTTTATGCCTTGGATCTACAACAAACTAGACTGTCTAATCCTAGTTTGACTGTTTTTAAATTTCTATTGTAGAATGTAGAGAAGAAATCTGTTGGATAGTTTAATCCCAACAGATATTAGATTAGGTAGAGAAGCATATGATACCAACAGTCTAATCTGGTCTCATGGAGCAATAAGGGTAGATTTAGAATAGGTTTGTTTTCTTGTTTTGTAAAAAATAAAATGATGTAAAGGGTCCGCTAGTTCAAATGCAATCTTTGGAAGAGAAAATGGTAGGATTGTAGGACAGGTAGATTTTTTGGGGAGAGTTTTTTTGCTAAATTGATGTCTTCACAATTGTGGCAAATAAAATCAAAGAAGAAGAAAGGTAGCTCAAGCAACAGCATCCGGCTCACACCAAAGATCATTCTTTGAATTCCTAATTCTCTCAGAAGAAGCCATCCCCATGTGAGCCACCGTTAGCCCCCTATAAATTCCTTGACAAGAAAGAAAGGATAATTTTTTTTATGAGCCTTCTTTACAAATGTATTTTCTTGAAAACACATCATCCTTGAAGCCTTTCATGCTCTTCCGCCCTTGATTATTTCCTCTCATTGTTTCTTGAGTCAATAAGTCTCACGATGATGATAAATTAGCTCCCCCAAGGCCTTCTTTTCCCCTTGTACTTCTCGCACATAATTATTAATTTCATCCCTTTTCCCATTTTTCAAAAGCCCCTTTTCACCCCAAAATCCCTCCCTTAGTCCTTCTAAATCACCCCAAAAATCCCCTTTAAATCCTACACCCACCCCCCTTGTTTGGTTGACCTCTCTTTTCCTCTATTTTTACCCTTTTCTTTTATCGGGCCTTAAAATGTACCAAAAATGGGCCAAAAACCATATTTTTCTATAAGTGGGCTTAGCCCCTTTCGCCCTAGGCCCTTAGCCTTTTCTCCACGTGACCCAAAGCACACAATCAGCGCCAGCTCGAAAAGCGTTTGGTCGATTTTCTATTCAAGAGTACCCACCATCGATCTATACAGATCCGATGGTCTTCAGAGACGCATCACGCCCGTGGCTCCATGCTCCTGTCACGCTTCCGATCGCATATCCACCATCCGTTCAATCCGCAACCGTTGGTAAACAGGCTCACGCCTAGTGTCCCCGCACCGTGCCTCGGCAAAAACCGCTGTTTCTATCGCACCACAATGAGATGGGTTGTATTTTCTCGTTCGAGCGATGCCATTCGCCGTGTGCCACGTGTCCTTGGCCATTGCTCGGGGAACGCCCCATCGCGCATTAAAGTTCGGTTGAATACCCGACGCGATATGCATGTACACCGGTCCGATCACCACCATCCATCTCAATGTGGTGATCACGCTACGAAGTTGTTTACAGTTAACCAAGGCAACACGCCCCCCCGGCCTGTGTTGTCCATCGCCTCGACACATTTTCAAGCGATCTCCTCTTTGAGATTGGACGGTCCAAATTTAATGCACGCTCGCTATTGATTTTGTCCCGCTTTACGTCATCCATTTCACGGGTTTTGCCGTTGCCTTCGTCTCGTTTCTGTATGATTATTCTGTTGTTAAAATTTTTAATGTTTTACATTAAAATTCCTATCTCGATTTCTTCCAATGCATTTTCCGCTGCTTCCACGGATTTCCTCCATGCGTATCTCTTGCATGCATCACTCACCGTGCCACATCACCATTTCGTGTCATCCACAACCTCCCATCCTGCAGCATGGATTTTCTTAACGTGTTTTCATGTTTTGTGTTTCGGTGGTGAAAGTCTCCGAGCTATTCGCAACTCACTGCTTCTGACACTAGGCGAAAGGAGGCCATTATTCGAAAGGCATATCTATGGGAAATGTTCAGAAAGGACTCTACGGAAGGATTTCATCAAAGAATGTAGATAAAATCTCAAAACTTGTCCCAAGCTTAGTTGCAAGTACAAATTTCACCGTCATAGAAAACGTGGAAGGATAAAGAGTATCATGGGAAGAGTGTTTAGGGCCTATAATCAGAGATCCCGAGCCTTAATCCAATGATTTTGAAGGTTAGACCAGACCGTAAGACATCTGATCACACAAAAGGTCCAAAGACACACAAAAAATGATATATATCAATGTCACCGCACGTTATAATGCTCCTACCAAAGTTGAAAGGACAACTGCCCATGCTATTTTCATTCTATACCGTATTCCTCAGAAATTCCAGCCCCCACAAATAACTTACCCTATCAAAAACATTTGTTATATGGTATGGCAAGACTCCTAACATCATTATTCTACCTTTTAATTCACCAGTACCAAGAACAAGTACACATTAAAGACATACCTGGAGTAAATTTGCAAATGCCAAAGATCACTCTTGTATCCAAGGAGGGCCAGAGATAAATGTTTAATTTAAAACAAAATTATAGTCTCTCGTCTTCCTTCTCTTCCTCGAGTTTTAATGTCGTATTTAGTTTTCCATCTACCTTCTCACTCCACTTGAGCTATGTTTTAAGGAAGAAACTCATTGTAAGGTTGTTGATCAGTTATTCAGCTAATTGCAAGTTGTTTCTTCCGAGACATGTTCTCTCGGTGTAAAGTTGTAGATAGGCCGAGGAAGATGTTTTCTGCGATTGAATACCAAGATGTTGGCAATTTTTTACTTGACTTGTGTTGCTCTTTAATATTACAAGCACATTTCTTGATCCTCATCTAAAGCAATGGTGATGTTTTTCTATCTTTGTGTTTGTTTTATTTAGTAGTATACCGTACTCATTTCCTTCCGGGCATGCATCGTAAATATAGCATAGTATTTACCCTTGTTAGGTACCCTATGTTTTTTCTCTCCTCGCCTTAATTTTTTCTACTAAATGTGTTATCTAAGGGTTGATTTCGCTTAATTTAACCAAAGGTAGTGGAAGCACATTCGCTAGCCGATGCGAATGAACCAATCTGGTTTCCAGATGTTCTTGTTAGGATTTAATTGAAAGAATTGGGAACACCGGGGAGGTCTAGAACTCGGCTCCCCTTATCTCACTAGGATCCTTTTCAATTAATTGAACCCTTCTAAGATCCCTCAAGCCTGAGGTCAAGCATTGAGAGTTCAAAGTCTTCTCATCTCGTGGCTTTAAATTTGTGTTCTTAAAACTTTAATGTTCCTTGTCCGAAGAGTTAGCCTTGGATTTTAGATCATAGTGTCCAATGGCATGTCCCGGGTCTCTCGGGATTTGATTTCTAAAGGTCACCTTGGAGGTTTCCTTGCTTTCACCTTCTCTCTTACCATTTCATGCCACACTTATCATCTCTTTTAAGATCCAAAGGCTTTTTATGACTAGCCCAACTAAAGTTTACATACTAACAGCAAGAACCTTTCTCAACTCCATTGCCCAATGGTCTTGAATGTTCCCCCAAATCATCCTTCCTTTGCCTAAAATCTTACTTGCTCACTGTTCCATTTGGAGCCCTTCTTGCTGATTCCCAACAACCAAACCAAACCAATCAAACAAACAAACCAAGTTTCACATTGTCAATATTTTAATTCTCGAGCTTCAAAGATAAAAACTTTTTCTCATACGTAGAGATCCCTCTCTCGACCTGTGAGGGCTAGCCCAAGCTCGAAAGTGGTTCGATGTTGTCTCATCTTTTGGTCCTGCCAATCCGGCTGCTGTAGAAACATGGGAACCCCAAGAAACAAAATGATGCATCCCGGGGTAAATATTTTTGTCACGCATCGTTTCCGGACACCAAGACATTTTCAACGGTGCGGTCATGTAAACGACTACATCGTCAGACTATATACCGATATTAGAGATGTGGCAAGACCCAATTATCCGCCCGGCGCATAGCTTGGTCAGTAATCGCCTTCCGAACTTGGACATAGTCAATGCAGGCCAGAAGAACCATCACACCGTTGATCGTGTAATGATGCTGCGAGGGCAAAGGCGCTCGAAGAAACTATCCGCCTTGGGGCAAGTATGTTTGTCCGCCGCACTACGCTCCCTTTTAACTTCAGAGATACACTAGAAAATTTGGCCCAATTTCCGACGGCTACTTCTCTGGTCGCTATTCCGACACATAGTCGTCGCAAGAGCAAATGGGGCTTGAGGTCAGACAAAAATTTGCTAGCTATTACGTCGCAATTCCGACACTTATGCCAAAGTGTCGCAATACCGACACTCTTCCGATGCTCTGAAAAGTGTCGCTATTCCGACGTTTATAGGTGGCGCCTGCCTTTCGACGACCCACAACCGGCTGGTCATTCGACAACAAAAAATGTCGCTTCCCGATGTTGTGTTTTCAAAAACGTCGTAATTTCGATGTTATGGCTTCCAACGTTAATTCTCGACATTTTACAAACCGTCGACTCGACGAATATCATCCGGACGTTTAGAACGTCGTGTGTCCGACGTTTATGTAACGTCGCTTAGCGACAAAAAATTTGAAAATATTAAAAAAAAAAAAAAAAAAATCATTCTTCCAATGATCGGCCGCCGGTCTTCCGACACAAAATGTAAAAATATTAAAAATTAACGTCGTCTTCCGACGCTTGGTAGAAAATATTTAATATATATATATATATATATATATATATATATATATATATATATATATATATAGATATATATATATATATATATATATATATATATATATATATATATATATATATATATAGATTGTCTAATGTGGTTCAATACAAATATATTGCACTCAAATTTTATCGAGGAATGGATTAAATAGACTAAAATTTCTCGTGTTAATATTTCGTTATGGAGAGATGTTTTAAACTATTTCAATTTAATTGATTTGGTTTGGAATATAAAGTAGGAAATGGAAATAAGGTTATAATAACTAGAGTCGACCCATGGCCAAGAAGTGTGAAAAAAAATTGGATGGCACAACCTATAATTAATTTTCTTCGTACAATGGGAACACTAAACTACCACATTTCGACAACCCAACTCAATTTAGCATTTGGAGGTGATGTAAAATGACGTAAGTATTGGATTTGGATGTAGGATTTCATGAGGAATGAAATATGTATTTGTAAGCATTGAAATAGTCTTGTATAAGGTTTACTAACAAAGATGATGAACTGTTTGGTCACATTCTTCCTATGGGATCTACATGCACAAACTTGGGTACATTCACCTAAACGCATAAAGGAACGTTAAACATAAATGGTGGTGGAAAGTGGTCTATAAATCAAAATTTCCATCACAGGTTGTTGATTTTTCATGCCTCCAATATCATCGAGCCCTCCAAAGTTGAATCTTTTAACTTCCATAATCATTTTACCGAGCTTCAAATAAACACTAGTATACACTTGCAGATGTGTTCTATCTGAATTCCAAGGAAGTACTAATTTACCCTTCAAATATACTCACATATGTAAGTATATCACCACTCTACTTCCACAAAGGTAAGTCCGAGGTGTTCTTGGGCTCAATTCAACATGACCTGTAGTTTCTTACAAGCTAGATTGGTATACGAAACATAAGTCACCGAGTCTTACTTGCCAGCCTGTAACTTAACACCGAGCCCATAAATAAAATAGGTGACTTAGCTAATTCAAAGTTCGTCCAAGCATCAGAACAGGGAGATAATATGAGATTTTAAGTAGATGTTCACTCGCATAAAGAGGTCAAAATCTCGTAGCCTATCCTCGCTCCGAGATCGCAATGAAGAGGTCTAAAGTATAAGTACTTCAATAGAACTAAGACTCAATATAGGTTGCAATAGGTTCGAGGGTTTAATTGATCTGTTAATAAAAAGGCTACAACATAGAACCGAGCTCTTATGGTATATCTCTCGTCCTCCAATAATGACAAACATTAAATTCTCTTGAGCATCGTAATAGAACTAAATTTGTTTACAATACCCACAAGATATCCATTCATTTTCTAGAAATTCTGCAAGAAGAAAATGAAAGTCATGTAACAAAGTATTATGAAAAGACGTCAAATTACTATCATATTGGACAACTAGCTCTCTCGGTTAAAACAGGTAAAGAAAATCAAGATAGACTGAGTGTGCCCAAAGGATTGTCCTTGGAGGGAAATTTCTATCCTGGATCCCTACTTTTGCAAAAATATTTCTTATATATATAGAATTATTTACTCACCAAAGAAAAATAAAATGAAAATGGGAAGGGCATACACAATGAAATTTATATCCTTTTCCCTAAGGAAAATAAAACTTAATAAGATGCATTGTCTAACAATTTGGCATCCTCAATCAAAGAACGATCTCTCGCATCTTAGATTTGTTAACTGTGTGAGAAGCCCTTGATTTTAAATGGTTTATTAATGTCCTACAAAAGTAACAAAAGAAAAATGAAGCAAAAAGAGATAAGCAATATTCCTATTTCAACCTTCAGGATATGGAGGATGATTTCAGGAGGAAAAGGCAATGGCCTTGCAATTTAAGTGGGCCATATTACAACAAGAGCCTCCTATAAATGAGAATAGAAATGAGTAACCTCTCTCAATTGAGCTGACTTATTTTTTGTAGGTATGGACTCTAAACTCAAACCTTTGCAAACAAGGAGAGAATGAATCACCATGGTGTTAAGAAACCTAATCCTAAACTTGAATATCCTAAATCAAGTTAAAACATCGCCTCTCCAAGGTTGTTAATGTTGGTAATCCTCTGCTCAACATTGATACAAAATGCTCTAAAAATGTTAAAAGATGAACTAAATAATAGAATTCAAAGGAAAGACTAGGATGTCACCATTTCTACCTGCTATCCTTGAAAAGAAGGTGGAGATTACTTACATGCTTTTGTGTTTGCAAGGTGGACTTGAAGACCATGTCTTATCCTGCATAATGAGCTCAAAATGTACTTTGTTTTTGGAATTGAAATAAAAGGATGCAGTTGTCAAAAAATAGTGAAATGGAGATCCCATAGAGGGCCTCCACCTTACCACCCATGGATTTTGAAATGAGAAACTCTCATCCATAAATAGTCTGTGAATGTGAGGGTACGACACCCTTGCTTGACTACTATGTTAGTGTATATAATAGACCCCGTAGATGATCATTTGAATATCATATAGAGTCATAATTATAGATATCGCCAAGCATAGGGAGAGGTATACCTTCAACCTCTCAAATAGTAGGTTTCTTCCAACTATCCGAAAGGCTTAACAGTGTCCATGGATCAACAATATAATTACTTTTTCTTCCTCAATAAAATTTGGGAGGATTGAAAATAGTCAAAAGTGCTATGGATTCCATTTGCAATGACTAAACCTTAAACCCCAAATTTCTTCCTCTCTACCCATATGGAGATGAATTTGTCTCGCTTTCCGGTAAAGAGTTTGAACATGGTGTATCCTGAAGATGATAGTCTCGCAAAGAGTCGATTCCGTATCTCTAAAAGAAGTTCATACACTATTGATAAAACTTTATGAGCATATACCCAGCAATCAATCGTGTGCTGGCGTGAATATCAAAAACTTCGTACCCCCACTCATAAACTTGCCTCGTAGGTTTCAACTATACGAGTGAATGCCTCTTGCTTAATAGATTTTGTTGTTCCTTGGTCAATGATACAAACTCAGGCACTATTGGCATTTCTGGGATTGATCTTCCAGATGAGTCATTTCTAGACTTATATGATTGTTTCTAACCGTAGGATATGATTTTTATCTCGGGTCGTTTACTTGTACCTGATTATGGCGCTTCAATAGTTTACTTCATGCATTAAAAAAATATAAAGCATGAATCGAGATCGTACTCTCTCGTTGCTTGAGATTGAGACTTGCAGAGACACGATGAAACACTCTACGGCTTCAAATTGGGACTTTTTATGAAACCTTGTATACAAAACCCACACAACAAAAAAAAACCCCGTACACAAAAAACCCACATCATTTTAGCAAATGAAATACTACATTTCATAAAAGCACAAGGTCAAGGATTCGAATCAAAAAAGACACATACCTTGCAGTGAAATCAAAGTTCTCGCTTTCCTTCCTAATGAAATCAATCACATAATCAATGAGCTCCGGCTACTTCCATGTAACCTTGGCCCAGCTTGTTTCCACTTCTGATTGGCCAAAAATGAAGCATTGCTCCTAAAGACCCGTCCATAACCTTCGTCGGTGGGATCATGCCCGGACATCTCTCGCAGATCCATCCGTTCTTCAAGGTATCACTCCCAAAACTTGAGCCGATCCAAGCTGCCACATTGGCCCCCCCGAAATGCCTTTACCCAAAAAGGTTTCTCCAAGGTCACCGGGTGTTTGACCGAGGTTTGAGCACCGCTGATAGTACATGAGGGTTTGTGCTTCTTGCTCAATTCCTATTTTAAGGAAATATACCTACTTTCAAGATGCCACCGCCTATGATCATAGAAGCTATATCTAGTTCATCATAGAGAACTAGGGGCAAATTGATGTGGTGTGGGTCTAAGTTTAGCCTGCTTCTTCCTCGATTGTTCTTCATGTCCTCATCAAGATAGAGAATAAAAGAGTTCAAAGTCGGAAGGCATGGAATACACTCTGAATATTATCTAGTCTCTCTTCGATACTAATCATGTATTTCATGTGTGACTCTCGATAGAGTATTCTTGTTTGGTCAAACATGAATGGTGGCGAAAGACATATCCACCTGAATGTTCCCTTGGAGCTTGGCTCCCAAGATCCGGATAGAAGCATTCCGTACTGGGGGGAATGTCCGCCACTACTATGTCCATGATTAGATGTTTCGTAGGTATTTGGGCTAGACTAAACAAAGTGGCTCTTTGATCAAACCTAGGCATTTGACTCCCACTTGAATCGAATGAATACAAGTCTTTGTATGGTCTTGGTGATTTCCAAGCCTAGTCTTTCCATTACAACCTTCGGTACAAGATTATGCGAGGTCAAGTCTAGCATGGCATTGTGAAGGATTCGTCGTGGATATTTAAACCGATGTTAAAGGGAAGAGTAGCTCCTCTTTGAAATTTTCCTTCTACTTTCGGACCAAACAACACTTCAGGTGTCATCACTAGATTAAGGGTGTTGGCATCACTTCCCTATATTTAGGACTTTCAACACTTGGGACTTGTAAGAGTTTTGGTGATCACCGCAAGAGGCATGGTGATCTTAATCTCGCGATCTCCCGTCCTCAAAGCTGTACAGCACCGAAGTTTGACATGTTTGTTTCATCTTTTTCAACCATGACCTTCTATGTTCTCGAGTTTCTGTCCGTTTCGATTTGTTCCGCTGCTGCCCACTTCGGGAATCTTCGTGGGAAGCACTAGGAGTATCCTCGAACTGTGGCGGCTCAGACCTATCCTTGCTTTGTTCATTTTTCACAACTATGATTTTGTTGCTGTTGACTCCGTTTCTTAAGGATGGTATCGTTGGTTTTAGCAAAGTTGTCCGAGCTACTTTTCTTGGAGTTATCTTGATTTTTCCCCGCTTTCTCTAAGGTCATACTACCTTTGAGCTTCTATTATGGCATTCCTCGAAGTCTATGGCAAGTGTGATCGTTTCTGGATCTTCATAGTTGGTTTCTGCCCCGATTTGGAGAGAAGAATGATTGTTCTTCTTCCGTGAGATACACCACTCTCAATATCGCACCCTATGAGGTTCAAATGACTTTCATCAATGAAGGTGTATCCTCATCATCTTCTTCCACATAATTTTTATTGAATGGTGGCCTAATTTGTTGGTCATTTTCCCTTGGTCCTGCTTGAGGTCGTCTCCTCCTAAAATTTTGGTTCCGATTTTTATTGGAGGGGTTTGGCTAATTGTCCCTAACAGGGCCTTTTCATTTATCCTTTCCCACATTTTGGCCATGGTCTTGACTAAGTCATCTATTCTGTGATCTAGGGAAGGATGAAGTGAGACTCATCTCTATATGTGACTTTTCTTTCTCGATCTATCCTAGCTCTTTTTCCTCGCTAAGTTGTCTTCTACTTTTATGGCTATTTGTTGCATTTCCTCTAAGGTAGAGGGATCTTGTCTCTCGATGATATTTCATGTCCGGATCAAACTCCCCCCTCGGAATTCCTCGCTAAGGCTAACCAAGTGGGGGTTTGAAGTGAGGTGGGAGGGTGTTATACACACCGTTGAACCTAGTGCAAGATGTCTTCCTGACACTTCCCCATTTTCCCGCTTTAGGTTGTTATATTCTCGACAGATTTGAATAGTGTTCTTCGGACTTCCCACCCGTTTCTAAAGACTTGACATAGTTCTCGGGATGTTGTGGATGTCCGTTTTGGAGGCAAGATTTTGAACCATGTTTTCGTTCCCCACCTGTGCTTTGGGTGAATATTCTCATTATGACGGTCTCATATTGTACTCTCTGTGTATTCAAAAGCATCGCTTAATCCTACTTATATGATGTTGAGCTATGGCGTTGTCTTCCCAAAGTGTGGGATTTTGTCTTGATATTTATTTGGGAGAGGAGCTAAAGGTAGTGGCAACACCAGCAAAGGGACTGTGGCCACATGATGTGGGAGTTTAATGGATGATGTAAAAGATGAGGGCTTGGGGATGGGTCGAGGGTGTTTGAAACAGTAGTGGTTTGGATAGGTGGCGGATGCACGGACTAATGACCTGGTTTTGAGCAGATCTGGGACGAGAGTGAGCCAAAGTGATGGAGAAGTCGTAAAGTTGGGGGGTGTGGAAGGTGAGGCTTCTCTCACTAGGACTCCGTGGTGGGTCTAGGGGTTCAAGATTGACGTAGGTTTATCTTACTATGTGATTTTCTTCTAAAAAGAGTTTTGCGACTCTAATTCAGAAGGTGAATCGTAAGATAGTGAGATTTTCAGGTACCGATCTTGTTTTACGATGGACCTATCGGTAGCTAGATTTTCGCTTTGGAAACTTGCCACAAAATCTTCTCCTCGGGTCATCTACTATGATAGGGGATTTGGGTCCTGGGTGAGATCTCGGTGTAAATTCTTCGTGTGAAGCCAGATTTTGAGTTTAGAGTTTTAGAGAGGGTGGTATTTATGAAAGCTTCGGATGGATGACCTCTCTAAGGTTATACTAAAGTGAAGGATGGTCAAAACCAAAAGGATGAACTAGTGGAGTCGCCAGGTGTATTTTATGAAAACTATGGTCCACCGCTGATAACTAAGGTAAAGCCAATTTGGAAATGTTTTGGGGTTTTTTTGAGTTTATGTGCAGCCTATGGTTTGTCCAAAGTATTCTAAACTTGCTTCGGCACTTTGCTAGGGTGGCGAGAATAAAAAGAGTTTACTCAAAATGATTTTATGGACTGCTTTCTTGCTTAAGTATCTAAAGCACCAAAGAGTTTATAAGAGTTTACAGACCTGCCATGTACTGATGTCCCCAGCTCATCTCCCACTATGTTAGTGAGCGATGGAATAGTTGACTGGGATAGTAACCCAGAGTTCGGTAAAATAGCATGCCCACCGGAGGCCAGGTGAGCTGCTGTGTGGATTTTTAATTTTTTTGAGGCATAAAGTATGGTCCACCACTCGCATCGACAAAACCAATCTAAGGGAGTTTTTGGGGTTTTCTCGAGTTTTTATGTGCTCTACGAGGTTTGGAAGAGTTTCCTATGACCGACTCATCATTTTTCTAAGATTGCAGGCTATTTTCTACTCTTCGACAACACTTAAGTTTTCTAAGTTTGAATGAGACTCTCTTGCCAGAGTTACTAAGGAGTACTTAGATTGTCACTAACTCAGAAGGTCCCACCGTGATCGCCATTATGTTAGTGAGCGATGGGATAAGTCAATCAGATAGTATTCTTAAGGCTGCTGGAAAGTTTAGGGAAACTAAGTTTGTTTAATACTCAGAGTCCCACCGTGATTGCCATTATGTTAGTGAGTGGTGGGATAAGTCAATCAGATAGTATTCTTAAGGCTGCTGGAAAGTTTAGGGAAACTAAGTTTGTTTAATACTCAGAGTCCCACCGTGATCGCCATTATGTTAGTGTGGCGATGAGGTGGCTCAATGGTAGGTGTGCTTAGTTCAAAAAGGGGCTTTCCGTGAGTCTTGCAAGATATGTAGATTAAAATGAACTCAGAAAAGTCCCACCGTGATTGCCATTATGTTAGGTTCCCTTGATTTGGCTGATTGGCAAGCCAAATGACAGTGTAACATCAAACCAAGCTTTGGAGCCCAAGGACCTAGCCTTCCTGGACTCAGAGAGGGCTCTCTCTATATGCGTAAGGGATATCTGTGTGTTTTCTTATTGTGTTCTGATTTTAGGCTAGTTATGAAGTAGGTTTTTTGGGTTTTGGATTTTTAGGTTTTGAGGGATGAAACTGATCAAAGATATGAGATAGGTAAAAAGATGTCAGATCAACTGGGCTATGGGGTCGAAAAGGTCAAGAAAGCTATCAGACGGTGATACAAGGCTGTTGAAAGGCCGATTTGATTCAAGGTAGAAAGGATCTTTGGGCAAAATGGAGTAAATGGACATCAAGTTTGTGAACAACAAAGAGTTTCAAGCATAACTAGTTCAATAGATAACATAAACATGGTAGGGCAAACCATTAATCATGCAAAATGTAACTACAAGCTAATCAATACATAGAAATAAACATTCCAGCCATGCATAGAAGTATATGACCCTCTAACTTTGGGAAATGGCTATCAGACTTTGGGGAAAACACTTAAGAAAGACAAACAACTTAACTTACTATGTCGGAATGCCTAAACACAGTACTTCAAGTTATTGGGAACTTTGAACAATGAGATTTGCATAGTTTTAGGCAAGGGGCTAGATCGAAGCTAGGCCTCCTTGGTTCAACAAAATGATAATCTAATCAGTCAAAGAGAAATTTCATGGATGGAACTATAGCTAGCCATAGGTAAGCAGGGCATGCCGTAAGTCATACTTAGCATGTATAAAACCATGAATGAAACAAGCAACAATATCCTAAGTATTAAAGAGCAGTCAAGAATTCTTCAATGTTACTTAGGAAGAAGAAAACAAAGAAGCTATGAAGAAACAGGAAATTTGAGGTGCCTCCAAGGGAATATCTCAAATTTGTTCCCCACTGATCTATAGCAAGCAAGAAACATGTATTCATGAATGAAAACTAGAAGACAAAACAAAGAAAGAGACACTATACCATTCTACCAAGTCATGGAATCCAACAATAATCCTTCTTCATTCATCCAAGAACATCCAAGAGGCAATCCAAAAGCATAAGAAAAGTATTTCTTCCAAAGCTTATATGACCATATATTGCTTCTCTTCTCAAGTTCAACCTTGTTTTACAATTAAAGCCTTTGGAATATATAGGCTTAAGTGAGAAAAACCTCATGGTTCAACTTGCCATCCTATTGGCCTAATCAAAATATCTAAACTTGTCCTTGAGGCTTTGCAAAGCCCAAGGCACAAAAATATCTTATAAAATATCTAAAAAATGCTAAAAAAGGGAATTTAATTGACTTTGCATAACTTCTCATGTGTAAAAATAGCTAAACGCACATGAGGAAATTTCAGTTTTTAAAGGTTCAAAAATTACAAAAATATTCAAAATTTACATCAGCAAAAGGTCCCCTGACTTGCCGGCAACATTTGGCAGCCTTCCCGATGTCAAAACAAGCCTCATGATAGCTCGTTGGAAAGCCCTAAGTGTCTAATTTCTGGAGAAACTAATATTTTCCCAACCTGATGCCTAGAAGTCCTCCAAAACTGCACCTGTGTGTAAAAAACCAAAAATTACAGTCTGTTGATAGACTGAGCAGAGTGTGCAAAAAGCGAGCATTTTTTGCCATTTCGGGGAAGAAAATGATCTCCAAATGTCCTGAAAATTGCTGAGGGTATGATCCTGAAATTATGGCATCCAATGATACCATTCTCCTCCTTTTAAGAATCCCCGAAATGAAATGGCGAATTTCATGAGTTTTGACCAAAAACTCAAAAATGCCAAAAAACCAAAATATGTCAAAATGCGCCCAAAATCGGTGAGTATGACCCTCAAGGGTCCCTATCAACATGCTCTGAAACATAAGCCAAAATGTCAAGTCCTGATGTGTATTTCTTCCCTTTCCGTGCTGGGCGCTTCCCTTTAGCCTCCTTTAGTTTCTCACTGTCATGCTGCTCCTTTTGATATCACTGTTTGATCTTTGATTCATTTGCCTCAATGTTGTGTGACATGTTTTCTTTGATATCAGGTCCCTTGTTCCTTCAGAATGCTTCTTTTCCCCGTGGTATGCAACTCAATAAGTAAACTTCAAGGACAAAAACATAGTCAATCAAGATATACAGCCAAAGTGATTTTTTCTGTATTTTGTGGTAAGGTCACCTTGCCTTTGGGTGTCATGAGAACAACAGTATAACCTTGTCTTTTTAGGCAAAGTCAAAACCACAATATTCTTATTTCAAAACACTATTCTCTTCTTTGTATGCCTTTTAACAAGTATATTTTGACACTATTACATAGTCAAACAAGGCATGTACATAGTCAAAGATCACTGTTTTTAAAGGATAAGGTGACAGAGCCTGTTTGTGTTTTTGATGTGGTCAAAAAAAGTCTTATAGCATTCAAACAATAATAACATCCTCATCAAACAAAAGACTGCCCTTCTTATACTTTACAGTTCATCATACCCAGTTTTTCTCTACACACCTATAAACTACAAAGGTAGATTTACTCACTAACTGTGCTCTATGGAATGGAAAATCAAAACCTTGTTTTTTCTTTTCACCCTACAGAGGGAAATTTCGAGCAATGACCAAGTAACCTATGTATGGTTACTGTAGTTTAAATTTGGACCACTGCTTCTTTTTAAACTGCTGAGTTTCTGCTTTTAAATCAATGCTTCCATCTTTCAATATTCCTTAGAAGGCAGTTTCATGGGCTTATCACAGTAATAAGAACTCTCATTCTTACTGTTTCACCTTTAGTAAGCATAAAACACAACAAAATATTGATCTTTTAAACAAAACTGTCAACCCTTCCAAGCACTGCTTTCTTTATTGCATAAGGCTGACAGAAGTCATGTTTTTCATCTCAGTTTTGAGGGCAACTTTAAGTATTTTGGGACAAGAATGGCCACCACCCTTTCAGCAAACTGTAACAACCACCCTCAAATCTTTTCACACTGATACACTTTGACTTGCACCAAGGGTTTCATTGTTTCCACCATTACTTAGTCCTTTGATAAACGAGGCATATGATTACCCTTTAGAAGTTTAAACATACCAAGAAGGCACATGAAAACCTTGAAAATTTGGTGGTAGTTGTTGTTGAGGATTTGGAGCAGCGTTTCTGAGCTTTTGGGGGCGTTTTGAATCATAAATATGTGCGTGACACGTTTGTCAATGAAAGCGTCGCGCTGCTGGGTTACTGTCGGGTCGACATGACCCAAACCTACAGGCGCGCCGCGCGCCTGTGTATTCCTTTGTAACAAGTCAACCTGAGCACGCCGCGTGTTGGCAATATGATGCAGAGTGTTGTCCTTGATGGCAACCCATTGAATGAAGATGAATACATGAGACAAGTGACATGTGTTGTCCTTGATGGCAAACCACCTGATGAAGTTTGTCTTGAACTGATGGACTTGGTAAATGATGTAAATATGATATGAAATGATGTTTGTTAGCAATATGATGCTGATTTCTGTCCTTGAATGGCAACCCTCTTGATGAAGTTGATGGCAACTTACTTGATGAAGTTGGGCTTGATAGAATATGTTCTTGATGAAGTAAATCTGATGTATCTACAGTGAGTACAGAAGGCAATGAAGAAAGGATTTCAGCATGTGCTAAATCTATGGTGAAAAGAGTATGTCTCAAGGCATACGCGGATTTGCCTAGGAGAAGTCGCGTATGCACGTGGGAAACAACGTGCCAAGTCGCGTATGGGCAAAAGCACTCATAAAGTGCAAAACCAGGGGTAACGACCATGGTATTGACCCATTGTATTGGGTAATGATTCGTCTAAATGACCCCGTCCAGGAATACCATCGGAAGTAATGTAGTTTTGGTCTCATGGTATTGTTTTTGCTCATGGTATTGAAAAAGGGTAAACCTATATAAGGAGAAGAAATTCATTGTGCAAATTATGAGTGTGGAGCAAGATGTCTGAGCTTGAATGAATACTTCTCTGTGAAGTATATCTGTATGGAAAGGGTAAAGGTTTGATGATAGATCTGAATCTATGATGCACCTATGAAGAAATGATGAAGCGGGATATCTAGATCTGAAATGTGTCTGTATTTGCTAGATCTGTTCACAGGTGGTGGAATTGTGATGAGGTGAACATATGTGAATTAAAGGGTTGAATGCGAAGCCAGAATGTCGATACGAAGAAGTATCACATTTCTGTGTGATGGAGGAGACATATATGGTTGTCCTGAGAGGAAGTGGTATCATGGCTTATCGGGGAAACGCGTATGCGCGATGGTTAGCATGTGAGATGTTATCTGTTGGTTGATGTGAGCGGAAAGCCAGTATATCCATGACATCAGTGGAAGACGCGTATGAAAACTAGGGTTGTGAAGTATGGGGTGTGAATGTGGTGATCGATCTGGCTGTGTTTAGCTATCACAATTGGGTGATGGTTGACTATGCTTCAAAGTATGGAGCGGGTCCAATCTGAAAATATGATGAAACGTGGCCTGCAAGTGGTGTCCTAAAGGAAGCTTTGGATCCAGTGTGAAAATTGATGAAACGTGGTCCATAGAGGTGCTGAGGGTTGTAGCCTTCATTCAGGGGGTCGTAGCTCCCTTCCAGGTGAGGCTGGTAAACGAGATCAGGGGGTCGTAGCTCCCTTCCAGGTGAGGCTGGTAAACGAGATCAGGGGGTCGTAGCTCCCTTCCAGGAGAGGCTGGTAAACGAGTCAGGGGGTTGGAACTCCCTTCCAGGAGAGGCTGGTAAACGAGCGCAGGTGGGTGCCTGCGTGCTGGTCAAGTCTGCGCTAGCACATATGTTGTAAGATGTTTTCTCTATAATAAAATATTGAAGGCTGAGCAACTGCA
This sequence comes from Pinus albicaulis, assembly GCA_034641835.2. NCBI lineage: Eukaryota > Viridiplantae > Streptophyta > Pinopsida > Pinales > Pinaceae > Pinus > Pinus albicaulis. The sequence continues at coordinate 111,879,939 of CM076577.1, read as the reverse complement.
GCGGTGGTTTTCTCCCAACTTGGGTTTCCACCTAAAAATCCTGGTGTTCATGTGTGATGCTTTGTGTGATGGTTTATTGTGTTCTTACTGCACATGTTTACTGTTTATAGAACATCTAATGAATGAATGATGGAATGATATAAGTGAAGAACTAATGGCATAATTAGATCTCTGTGTATACGCGAGTTTTATGAAGGATATCCGCGTGTATACGCTAGTTGTCTTCAGCAAAGTAGCGTATGGGTTTTAAAGGAATGAAAAAGTAAAAAGTTTGAATATGCAGTAAATACTGATTCACCCCCCCCTCTCAGTATTTTTCCCAACAATTGGTATCAGAGCGAGGTCCTTGTGGAGAAGCTTGATCGCTTAAAGGAGATCCGTCGCAATGGGAAGTCAAGAAGGAGTAATGTCTATAAAGCCACCTCTATTCAATGGAAGCAATCTGATATTCTGGAAGGTACGTACAAAAGCATATCTGCAAAGTCTTGGTGCGGATGTATGGGCAATCGTGGAAGAAGGTTATCAATACCCGGCAAGTATTCCTACTGATGCAGCAGAAAGGAAGAAGTATGAAACCAATGCCAAAGCAGTAAATGTCTTGCTAGGAAGCATGTCTGAATCAGAATTTGCTAAAGTGATGCAGCTACATTCAGCAAAAAAAATATGGGACAAAATCATTCTAAGCTATGAAGGAGACACAAAGGTAAAAAGTGCAAAACTCCAAACTCTTAGAATTGAATATGAAAATTTGAAGATGCATAGTGATGAAAGTGTTTCCAGTTTCTTTCTTCGTCTAGATGATATTGTAAATCGGATGAGAAATTTGGGTGAAACCATAACCGATACTACTCTGGTGGAAAAATTCTTAAGATCCTTGACTTCAAAATTTGACTCTAAAGTTTCAGCTATTGAAGAAAGGCAAGATCTGCAAAATCTTACTATTGTTCAATTACATGGTATTCTGACTGCTTTTGAAATGAGACAAGGAGGTCCTTCTCAAATCAAAGAAGCTGCTTTTAAGGTATCTGCAAGAGGAAAATAAAAGGAAGTTGTCAAAGAATCCAGCTATATATCCGATGAAGAAGAAGCGAATTTTGTGAGAAAACTCCAACTAGGAACTGGAAGATTCAAAGGTAAGCTTCCCTTCAAATGTTTTGAGTGTGGAAAAGTTGGTCACTATGCTGCTAAATGTCCTTATAAAGAAAAACATGGTAAAGGAAAACAATTTGAAAAGAGGAAGAGTCATTATGCAAATGAAGATGATGATGAAGTGTCCAGTGAAGATGAAGAAGATTCTGACCAAGCTCTACAAGTGCTCATGGCAAAGAAGCAAAAGAAGAAGGTTACTCGAGGAAAGGAGATACCTCAGAAATCATGTATAGAAAAAAATGAAGAAGATGAAATAGATTCTGACGAAGCTCTACAAGTGCTCATGGCAAAGAGGAAAAAGAAGAAGGCTACTCGAAGCAAGGAGATATCTCAGAAAATTGAAGAAGATGAATCTGATAGTGATTTGGGCCCTTGTAATCTTCTTTGTGAAAGCAATGGTGTAGAAAGTGAAAGTAAAGTTGTGGATCTAGAACAAGCTATCAAGATCAAAGTTGAATAACAACAAAAGGAAATTGATAAGAAAGATTCTATCTACAAAGAGATGATCTCTCAAATGAAAGATCAAATAGAAATGTTGAATGGACAGGTGGACAAGTATCAAAGGTTTCATACTTATGCATCCAATCGAATTAAAGAACTAGAAACAGAAATCAACGATCTAAATGCAGATCTCGAAAAATCAAGCAAGAAGAATGAAGGACTTGAAGCTGCAATCATCTTTCTACAAACAGATCTTGAAGCATAAAATAAGAAGAATGAAGAACCTCTGTCATTTGAAAAGGAAGGCCTTGAAGCAGAAATCATCTCTCTCAAAGAAGATCTGGAAAAATCAAATAAGAAGAATGAAGAGCTGCAACAAACATGTGAAGAAAATGAAAATTGGTTGAAAGAAGAGATTCTAAATCTGAAGGATCAAGTAGAAGATGGAAGAAAGAAAGATGAAAGCATGACAAAGCAATGTCAAGCCTTGGAGGTTGAGGTAAACATTCTCAAAGGTAAATTAGAAGAAAAGGTTAAACTTTTGAGGTTTCAAGATAGTACTAATATTTTGGACAATATTTTGAGTAATCAAAGGTCTCCCGCTATCAAACTTGGTCTTGGTTTCCATGAAACTGTTAAAGGAGAATCTAGCTCACAAGGAAGTGCTAAAAATTCAGAGGATGTCAATGCAAAACCTGAAGTGTTGAAAGAAACAAAAGGTCAACCAACAATGATGAAATCTCAAAGGAAATCATTCAATAAATTTGAATGCTTTAAATGTCATAATTATGGGCATGTTGCAGCAAATTGCAGGAGCAGATCATTTCAGCCTCAATCAAACAGTTCCTACATAGAAAGGTACTCTGGTTTCTTCAAGGGATATTGTTTTTCATGTAACAAGTATGGACATAAAGCAGCTGATTGTAAAAAGAGGAAGATTAGAAATACTCATTATGATTCTTATGCTTATTTCTCTGGACACATGAGATGTTATTCTTGTAACAAGTATGGACATGTAGAAAAGGAATGTAGGTTGAAAAAATATGAGAAATTGGATAACTTCCAGTACACAAATAGAAAGTTCAAACAAATCTAGAAAAAGATGGAGGACCGATCAGAAACGTAGGGAATTCTGACCCTACTGCAGTCATCCGCTTCTGAAGCTTACTTCTCTGATTGACTGCAGGAATGATGTGGGATACATTATGAGATTTAGTAATGTATCGTCACAGGGGGAGCAATGTATGATGTCTCTCATGATTGATTTGATTATTCTGGTTATATGTATTTCTGACAGAGCATCTGATATGAAGAAGAGAGGTACAGGAAGTACAAGTTCAGGGGGAGATGAAGGAATGTGAAAAATTTATATGCTTCACTTTCCATACGCGGGTTCTATTAACAAAAGTCGCGTATACACGCGAGTTCCAGCAGACACAGTGGCGTATGCATTGATGATAAGAGAATTTATATGATAGCTGGAGATCTGGAGTATAGGTTCAGGGGGAGCATCAGTCTGACTGTTAATAACTGTATTATTGACTCAATATCAGCTTAGTTTCTCAGTTCTAAATAATGATGATATGATACATGGTTTCTTATGTTGAATATTGTGGATGAGTCCTGTTTTCTTTTTGATGAAGAGTATACATTGTTGAGATGAAAGTCTTATAATTCGGAGATAAGGGCAGTTCATGCAGAGATTGTTGTTGATGACTTGCTGATGACCGTATTCAGGTTGCACAAGTTAAGAAGGAGCACTAGTTCAGGGGGAGCAGCAGGTTGAATACTAATGATTGCATTGTTGGCAATATGACTGCTTATTCTTTGGTTTTTGTGATACTCATGCTCAAATGATGATGACTTGGTATATGATTTATTATGATGAGATTTTGATCCCTGGTTACTGAAAAGTATCTTTTGTGCTCACACATGGATGAGTTGGAAGTCGTTTGATTCAGAAATAAATCATGCAGAGTTTGTTACTATGGTTGAGATCTTTTGCCTACATATATTACTTCATGTTAAATCTTGAAGATCTTGATGATATTGGACCACATGGATGATTGTTTGACACATAATTGAAGATGTTGTTCTGGTATGATAATCTCTATTGGAAATATTGTATTGATGCTGCAAAGAATCTGAAGGCTTGGTTCCTAATGTGCTTATGCTACAACCGTTGGATGATGCTTGAAGACACAACTACACTGATCTATCTATCTGTAGTCCAGGGAAGCATTCAAATATCTCAGAAAGAAGCTGAACACTGTCTTTTCCTCACAGAGGATCAAATCTGCTTAAATTTAGAAGATGGCATTGGATACGCGGATTTCCTGAAACACAGTCTCGTATATACGCGAGTTCATGCACAGAAAACCGCGTATGTCTGATTGCTGACAAATTTATGTTTGGGGTCAGCTCTCTTCAGCACAGCTGCAGTTCTGTTTGGTATCTCTGATACGGTTTGGTATCTCTGGTGGTGTTCCAGTTCTCATAATTCTATTTCTAATGTTTTGATAAAGATGCCTTGATGATTTGTTGGTGAAAATGTTCAGGATGCACAAAATAAGGGGGAGCCTTAGTCATATGGAAACGATGCTTGGATGCACAGATTCAGGGGGAGAATTAGCTTTGCTGAGTATAATGCATTGTTGGCATTATGATGGTTCTGAAATATGTTCTCTTTCTTGAGGACTTTCTGGTGTTTGGTCATATTTGTAATTTAATGAAAAGGTCTTGTTGAGACCCATGATGTAAAATTGTAATATTCATTCATGTAAGGACTTGTCAAATTTGTAAACCCACTTGGTTGGGTAGCTGAGTCTAATTTTGTAAACCCACTTGGTTGGGTAGCTGAGTTGAAATGTGTAAACCCACTTGGTTGGGTACTTGAGTCTCATATGTAAATCCACTTGGTTGGATATTGATGTAAGTATGAGTCTTTGCTGATAGGAAGTTCATAGAGTCATGTACTTTATTGAAAAATATGTTTCGAACTTAGGGGGAGCTTGGTCACTTCAGTATACATCAGATCTGCATAACGCTTCTTCTACATGAGGAGACAAGGGGGAGAGTGTGTTGGTTTTGATCCGCCCTTTGCCCTTGATGTCAAAGGGGGAGAGTGACATGGTGTTTGAATGAAGAGAAAGAATGATGTCAAAGAATGGGGAGAGTGACATGGTGTCGTTGTATTCTTAATATACCTATCTGTTGTGGTGATCAAACACCATCGTGGTTGCCATCAAGTCCAAAGGGGGAGATTGTTGGCAATATGATGCAGAGTGTTGTCCTTGATGGCAACCCACTGAACGAAGATGAAGACATGAGCGTGTTGGCATGTGTTGTCCTTGATGGCAATCCACCTGATGAAGTTATTCTTGACCTGATGGACTTGGTAAATGATGTAAATCTGATGTGAAATGATGTTTGTTAGCAATATGATGCTGAGTGTTGTCATTGAATGGCAACCCACTTAATGAAGAAGATGGCAACTTACTTGATGAAGTTGTGCTTGATAGAATATGTCTTGATGAACCTGTTTAAAGATGTAAATCTGATGTATCTACAGAGAGTACAGAAGGTAATGAAGAAAGGAATTCAATATGTGCTAGATCCATGATGAAAAGAGTATGTTTCAAGGAATACGCGGATTTGTCTAAGAGAAGTCGCGTATGCACGCAGTTAAGTACGTGCCAAGTTGCGTATGGGAAAAAGCGCTCAAAAAGTGCAAAACCAGGGGTAACCACCATGGTATTGACCCATTGTATTGGGTAATGATTCGTCTAAATGACCCCGTCCAGGAATACCATCGGAAGTAATGTAGTTTTGGCTCATGGTATTGAAAAAGGGTAAACCTATATAAAGAGAAGCAATTCATTGTGCAAATCATGAGTGTGGGTGCAAGACGTCTGAGCTTGAATGAATACTTCTCTGTGAAGTATATCTGTATGGAAAGGGTAAAGGTTTGATGATAGATCTGAATCTATGATGCACCTATGAAGAAATGATGAAGCGGGATATCTAGATCTGAAATGTACTTGTATTTGCTAGATCTGTTTATGGAATGATTAGATTTGTGATGAGGCGAACATCTGTCTGAGGTAAAGGGTAAAATCTGAAGTGATGTATCTGTTGTGAAGAATTGCAATGACATAAAAGTCTGAAGAACCATACGCTAGTTCGTCGAAGAGGAAGCGCGTATATACGCGGCTTCGCTGAAGAGAAAGCGCGTATGCGCAATAAAATTAGCTCTGTAATATGTACAGAAGTATACGCTGGTTTGTGTGAACGGAAGCGCGTATATACGCGACATCATAGAAAGGAAAGCGCGTATGCAAACTAGGGTTTGCTGAAGTCTGTGGTAAGAAATGTCTGATTTGTTCTGTTGGTTTACTGATATCTGTCAGTGAGTTATATGTATCTGTTTCATGGTTGACTGTGCTTAAATGTATGGAGTGGGTCCAGTGTGAAAATTGATGAAACGTGGTCCATAGAGGTGCTGAGGGTTGTAGCCTTCAGTCAGGGGGTTGTAGCTCCCTTCCAGGTGAGGCTGGTAAACGAGATCAGGGGGTCGTAGCTCCCTTCCAGGAGAGGCTGGTAAACGAGTCAGGGGGTTGGAGCTCCCTTCCAAGAGAGGCTGGTAAACGAGTCAGGGGGTTGGAGCTCCCTTCCAGGAGAGGCTGGTAAACGAGCGCAGGTGGGTGCCTGCGTGCTGGTCAAGTTTGTGCCAGCACATATGTTGTAAGATGTTTTATCTATAATAAAATATTGAAGGCTGAGCAACTGCAGCGGTGGTTTTCTCCCGACTTGGGTTTCCACCTAAAAATCCTGGTGTTCATGTGTGATGCTTTGTGTGATGGTTTATTCTATTGTTACTACACATTTTTACTGCTAACTTAACATCAGATGAATGAATATTGCAAAGAACTAAGTTAATAAATATCTTCATATTTAGATCTCTGCTAATACGCGAGTTGTATGAAGAATATCCGCGTGTATACGCGAGTTTACTAAAGGAAAGTAGCGTATGGGTTTTAGAGAGTGAAAAAGTAAAAAATTTTGAATATGCAGTAAATACTGATTCCCCCCCCCCCTCTCAGTATTTTTCCCAACAATGAAGCAGCAAGAGGATATGGCTAGAGGAAGAAGCTCATTAGCATAAGTATGCAAGTGGGGAGGGGGGGTAACTTGACATGTAACCCCGATAGTTTCTCCCTAATGGGATCCAATGGAGTTGCATGTTTTATTACCAGGGAGATGACTTCTGGGAAATGAGAAAATTATCGTCTATTGCAACGGACACTTCTCGTTAGGCCTAAAACTTTATATAAAAAAATCACAAAAAAACCAAGGCATGGACCCTTCTATTGTACAAATAATGTGGATGACTAGACAACATGGACCTATCAAGAAAGGACACATGGCGTGATCTGGTTGGATGATAGAGATGACATGGAAGAACAAATGGAACCACGGTGGTGTATGATGTCGACATGACATATGCAGCTCAATGGTATGGAATGACGTCAATGTATGAAAGCACTACGAAAAATGGCACCAATAAGATGATGACACATGGGATGTTGATTTGGAATTTTTGGGTGTCTAAGTGGGCCAAAAAATATCACATGTGGCACCTATCAGTAAGTGACATATGGAATATGTGTGTAGGTGGCATAAAAAGTGGCACACACGTAATACTAGATATTTTTTACTGTCTCCATACTATAGCGGGTGGTCCCACAGGGACACATCACCCCGAAGAGCTGACTCTGACAATTCTGAACGAGCTACAATTTTTATCTCTAGGGTCACGAAGTGCCAAAACAAGGTGGCAAGTACAAGTGTCAGAGGAATCCATGTGGATAAATCACAAATCTTATGAGAGATAGAGTAGCATACCTAGAGGACACGTAACCCTAGAGCATTGACCCCAACGATTTGGAAATGAGGTGCATTTGAAAACGTCAGGGAAACAGGACTAGGGGCTAAAGTTCTCCTCCAAGACTCAGTCTGACGTGCTTTCATGTGACTAAGGGAAAAAATAGTTATGTAAATTTGTTAAGCGTTGATGGGTGTAAATTCAATTGACATGAACGAGTTGGTACCATATGGTGTATTTGGCACTTTCTGTCATATTTTGTGGAAAGTGCTTATGGGCGTTTGGATATGAACAATTCAGCAACGATACTTGTTGGATTTCACTATAACTAAAAGTGCACTAAACTTGGGATAATGCGACATGGACGAGTGGGCAACAATTTTTGAAAAGGAGGCCATATTTTGGTAGTTCAACCAAAAGCAGTAGTGTACTCAAACTTGGAATAACGTGAATAAATGAGTTGGAAACTATTTGGTTGTATGGAGAGATTTGAAGGAATTTTGGTCGTTTGTCCAAATATGGCAGTTTGCTAGATTTGGGATTGCAGGTGAAACCTCTACTAAACCCTTTAAAACTCTAGAATTGTGAAAATTAGTTGATACTCTCAGAGTTTGAAATCAGGACAATAGAGAAAATATTGAAGACTAATTGAAAAATCAAGAAGACCTTATAGTAGTGGAAAAAGAATATGAAATCAATATCAAACCTCAATTAATGTGTAAATTAAGAGATGAAATTAACTAAAGTTAAAAATCTAAAAATATCAGCTCTTATTCTTTATATGCAAAATTGAAAAACCAAATTGGTTATTGGTATGCATCAGGGGTGAATAATAGATCAATTTTGGTGATTGAAAAGTGTTTCTATGGTGATATTGATGATTTGAAGTGGTAGAGAAATTTAAGTAGCAAGGTATTTAAGAGAGAAGAAAAAGAGTTTATCTATGCAAGGAAGGCATTGAGTTATGAGAGAGATGAATCAGTATTATTTTATGTAAAATTTATGATTGATATGAGTTTTAAAATTGTATAAAATATGGATCAACATGATCAACAAGTTGCATCTTGCATTTCAATGGTTGTAGCTCCTTCCAGTAGTAGTTGGTAAACAATCAGGGGTTGGAGCTCCTTTTAGTGGTAGTTGATAAATCAAGGGTAGTATCTCCTTTTAGTGGTACCTAATAAATTAGGGGTAGTAGCTCCTTTTAGTGGTAGTTGATAAATCAAGGGTAGTATCTCCTTTCAATAGTAGCTAATAAATTAGGGGTATAAAATCCTTTCAATGGTATCTTCCTTTAGGTGGTAGCCAGAGAAACCTGCAAGTGGAATCTTACACGAAGTGATGTAATAGAAATTTGTAGCTTGCCTTTCCAAAAGGAATAAAGAATAATATTGGTGTATTTATATGTTGCATATATGTATGATTTACATGTTGATTTATGATGCTTCTTACATAAATAATCACTAAGTATATTGAAAAGTTTAATTTGGAAATAGTTGTATAATTTGGTTACACCGTTGATTCACCATCCCCCTCTTAGTAGTGTCATGGTTTCTAAAAATTGGTATATGAGCAACAGGTTCCTTCAAGATTATTCTAATACCTGGAAGAAAGATCAGGGATCATGGAAAATTAAGATTGGATTACCTTAGATGGAGTTGCATATTAAATGGGTCAAATTATACAACTTGGAAAGTAAGAATGGAAATATACTTACAAACTCTTGACATTGATATATGGTTGTATGTAGAGGATTGAATAAAATACAATGAGTTTAACGAACAAGCCAAGGAGGAAATCTTGAAAGGATTGTATAATTCAGATCTTGGAAAAGTAATATGTTGTGAGATTGTAAAGGAGATATGGAAGATTTCTAGTTCATCTATGATCAAGACACTCAAGCTGAATGTTATTTCAATAGGCCTTCTATTAACAATGGAGTAGAAAAAATATTCAAAGACTATTGAAGGTCATGAATCAAAATAAGAATAGGATTCACCAGTAACAAGAGGCTAATCTAATGATCAACACTCAAAATATTCAAAGGAGATGAAATCTACAAGTAAGTTTCTATTCTATTTTTATTGCAGAATAATATGCCATATATCATGTAGATGCTCACAAGAAATTTATGATGAAAGAGATAGTGGTTCATCTAGTAGCAGTGAAGAATGAACTACTTTGGTAGCAATAACAGATCTAGATACTTCTTTAGAAGAAAATGGGTGCACCTTTCGTAGATAGGAAGATATAATATATCATATGTCTATAGAAGAATCCCTAGACTCGATAAGGTAACAAGTTATTCAAGAAATTGTAAGTGAAATTGACACTAACTGTTAATCTAGTAGATCTTCTAATGAGTTATAAAATCTTGAGGAAAATTTATATTTCAGAAGGAGGCTTGTATTAGATTTTGAGGAAATTAAGAATTTTAAAGCCTCAAATCAAAATTTGCAAGTAGATATTATTGTACTAAAATATTAGTTGTCCAAATATCATATTTTTAATGCTTTGTATAAGATTCAAAGTAGTCAAATCCCCCCTCAAGATAAGACAATTTTGGATTGTGAAGTTGAATTAAATTTAGCAACATATCTTAATTTAAGGGGCCCATTAGCTTTGTTAAATGAAGACCTAACAACATTACAATCACAGAGAAATTAATGCAACAACAAAAATATAATCATACTACCAACAATAATGACAAAGGAAAGTAGTCCCTTGGTTGTTTTTATCGTGGTGAATCGGGACATTATGCCTCTAAGTGTCCAGCGAAGAAGAAATAATTGTAGTAGAAGAGAATAAACACCTTGTTTTAGCAACAACAATGAATTTCTTAGAGAGAAGTAGTTCAAATAGCCACATGTAGAGGTCCTTTTATCCTCATGAATAAAATATTCAAGGGTGCAAAAGAGCCTATAACAGTACAAGAAATGGATATGACAACAAAGGTTATGGTAAGAATAATTCCTTGTTGGCTTGATGGGGCTTAGACCCAAGTTCAAATTTGGTTGCATGAACCAACAAAACCCACTATTACCGGACCTTTCAGCAAAAATCTGCTTGTGCAGACTAAAGTCTCACCTGAGGCAATATAGGGGGATGCTAGAACCAGGTTTCTGAATCCAAAGGGACAGTGGACTGTGGCTTTAGTGCTTTCCTTCCTTAGCAGATATTCGCAGGACAAATCTATCAATTATACAAGAGTTTTTCAACACATTTGTTAAAATTTCTAGCAGACTGTGTGATCTTACTTAATCATGCATAAAACAAGGTAAACAACCATAAAAAAAACTACGTTATGCAATTACAGATCGAAATTGTTATTCAGCATACATATTCATAAACAAAAATTAAATTAAAACACATCAACAAAAACACAAATTTATTTCAACATGTATTTCATTAATTTTTCAGATCTTTCCCATACATTCACTTTCACCTTGCAAACTCAGCTGCAGGGGTGTGCGCACTCAAATGCACACTTCCTAAGGTATCTGCGCGCTCAACTACAAGAGCCTTTCCTCTAACCCAAATATATAGACTCTGACTCAAAATAGTCTTACATCCAAATGTATTTCATCAACTAGACTTCGACTTAGACTGCCTATGACTTCTATCTAGACTCCTTATATAGATTTTGCAATTACAATACCATGGTCTAAAAACCATGGACAAAGTTCAATGTTCATAAAATAATCCGATTACATTACATAATAAGGGGCTTTGACCCACCCCAAAGCCCCTGAGACTTAAAATGGACTCTGTGTTGCGCGCTCCACTCCTCGATCTACGAAGTCTTCTCTAACTTATTTCATTGAGGGATCCCATGTCCAACAAGCCCCAACACAAAAATCATGTGACTCATTCCAAGTCACAAGGTTGGTGCGTGATTGATATTTGATTTTATTCTGCTAAATGCAACATTCAATGGTGTAATCACATCAACGCATTGCGTTCATTCCAAATTATTGGACCTCTCTCACTTGAGCCACGCTCTCCTGAATCCCGCTCGCTTGCCTCATGCTCTCCTGCAACTCATTTATAGTCTTATGCCCTATGTTAACTGTGAGGCGCATTACGACTCTACGCTGACCATATAGTAATTATGAACTTCCAGGGAAGGAATCACCTTTGTACAACTTCAGTCATCTTTCATTAATATGACCAGGCAAAAATTCTCCATTTAGCTTCACGAGCTGAATTGCGCCTCCCTTTGACACATTGCAAACAATGTAAGGACCCAACCGGTGCATTTGCAGCTTTCCCAAGAACTTCACAAACTTGTTGTCATATAAAAGAACTAGGTCTCCATACTTAAACATCTTTTGCTTAATATGTTGATTATGACAAGCCTTCTGCCTCTCCTTCTGAACCTGTTGATGAAACCCAGTGATGAAACTATCCTCTTCAAAATCGAGAATTTGCACCAATCTCTGCTCCATAATGTAGTTGTCCTCCATATTCGTCATTGTTGCGATGCAAAGACTAGGTACAACATACTCCATCGGCACGCTAGGTTCCTATAATACTAGTGTATCCCCTTATTTTTGTTGTTAGTGTAGACCCTTATTTTTATTGTCGTGCCCATGTAGTCCCTATATTATTATTATTGTGCCCCATAGAAGCCCACTATTTTTATTTTTGTGCGCTTACATTGTTATTGTTATGTCGGTTAGGATTATATTGTGACCCCTTGGACCCCTATATATAGAAAGGAGGTTTTTTCATTTGTACCATCCAAGAATTGTTCATTTATGTAATTTAAAGGAGGTTTCCCCTCGAAAATGTTGATTTATAAGTCGTTGATCTATTTTTTCTTCTATTTTTTGAGTTGGTTTCATAACATTTGGTATCAGAGCCTGGGATTCTAGGGTTTCACTTCTTCAAACATGACATCTTGGAATTTTAGCTATAACTTTTTTTATACGAGGCTTCAGAAGTTGAAATTTTTACCACGTGGAACCACAATCTTGATGTACTTCATAGAGAAATTTAATACCTTGGTTCAACATATTTTCGGAGATATGATCTGTGGAATTTAGGGTTTTTGTAGGCTCCATAATTTCATCTCAAAGAAGTGACCGAGGGAAAATCGTCATAAATTTTGTTTCAGCCATCGGATTGGAATTCTGTAAAAAGTGGTAGAAATCGAATGGACTGTAGTTTCTCTTGTATTTATTTCATTGTTTAAGGTCGAAAAAATGACACGTGGAACTTCATACAAGTTCTCTCTACTGAAATAGTTCATAATTAGGTCATTGTGGGATATCGGACATAACTTTATCTTGAAGAATCAAAAGTAGGTCTCACCTGGGGAATTGGAAAGAAAACTCAGAGGGATACTATAGGACTGAAGATAAAATATTGTGGATCTGAAATTACAGAGATATATCAGTTTCAATATCAAGCTCTTCAAAAGCAAGAAAAAAGTGTGCATTTTTTTTTTAATTACATAAGTCTTGCTTGAAAAATCAGTTTGAAGTGATTCTAATGGAATATTGAAGCATAGATATCAGTATTGGGTTCTAAAATTCCCCCAAAAAAAAATTCCACACCCATTAATCCCTCATAAATCTCTACTATGACTCATGAATAGGAAGAAGTGCAACATGATATATCAAAATTACGAGACCAAGTGCAACAAATTTTGCTCTCGCAAAGAGTAACAAAAAATGAAATGGAAGCTAAGATGGATGGTTTGAAGAAAGACATGGATTGTTTGAAGAAAGGCTTGGAAGCCAAGATGGATAGCTTGAATAATGGCGTGGAATCTAAGATCGATGGTATACAAGAAAAACTGAAAGGCAACATGGAAGACATGAAGAATGGTCTAAAAGAAGACATGGAAAGTTTGAAGGAAGGTTTGACAAAGATGCTACAAGAAATTATTCCTAATGGCGAAACAATAGTAGATGAAACACATGATAAGAAAAAAATAAATGTTATTCATGATTTCATAGACTCTAACATTGTATTTAAGATTGCTATACGGATAAATCCCTCTTGCGGACAAGAATGATCTCCCTAATATCCTAAGGATATCTAGAAACAAACAACCAAATTCAAACCATTTTCTCTAGATCATTTGTGGTTTATAATTATTAATTAGAAAAGTACAAGGACATGCACCTACCTGAAGTCCAACACTTGTTGTAATCTTTATATCCAGATGCTCCAAAGAGGTCACTTCAGCATATAAGACCTGCAATCAAAGACAAAAAAAGGATCAAAAGCACCTACAAGACATAATAATTCAGAAAACACTAATCTATCTCAGTGATCAAGGAATCCAAGAATTAAATTACTCAAATAGATACATGAACAATTTAATGAGAAAATAGAATCCATTTGCATTAACTTGTATAATAAGAATTAACCTTAAAACCTTGTCGCCTTGATGTTATATAGGTTCTTCGGGGTCCTGAACAGTCGTTTTCCTTCGATTTGACAAGCCTTCTCCTCTCTGAACTAACATAAAACTATAGATATGATTATGTGATCGTTCTCATACCAATGATGCCAAGTATAGAGAGTATTATTTCTTCAGCAATTTTATAATCCACCAAAGTCTATCAATCTACCCTTGAGATTGAAACATGAGTTAAATTTATAGGATAATGAAGGAGGTTTCAGTTCCATAAATATGGGAATAAAGTCCTCTCATAAAGGGATTTTAGCTCCAAATACCAAGGGATAATATCCATTAATGAAGAGATAAAGGTTCATGAATGAAGGGGCGAAGCTCAACTTGATTACGCTTCTAGAAGCCTCCAGCTGAGAGAATATTCGACCAACTGGGCTTCTAGAACTTACTTTTTCTTTTATTTTTCCTTTTTCGGGGGTCTGTAGTTTTAGTAAGAAGAACGTGCAGGATGTGTCGCAGGTTATAGAGCAAGAAACCATGGTACCGCAGGTAAGAACTAGGAAAAGTGCGGAGTTAGGGTTTTTAGGGTTTTAATGAGCTTTTTTCCAATTCCAAGACTTGGTTTAGGAACTTTATGGTTTTGGACCTCTGAGGGAGCATAATATAGGTAATGATGAACCCATATAGACAGCTAAACGTCATGGTGACAAATGTTAGTGTAAAAAATATGCAAAATATTCCAAAGATCAATATGAGGAAGTTTGATGGCAAGGATCCGATAACATGGATACTACACATGGAGCAATATTTTGATCTCCATCATGTGAAAAACACACAAAAGGTACGCATTGCAACAATATATTTAGAACACAATACATTTGTATGGTATCGGTGGCTTTTCTCTCATAAAAAAATTGTCACTTAGTCAATTTTTTCAGAGGAAATGATAGCATATTATGAGGATACAAAGAGAAACATATTCTTTAGCCAATTGATAAATCTCAAACAAAAGGTTCCAATGGTGGAGCACATTGAGGACTTCCATAAATTGAATATAAGGTTAACTGGTATTCCAGAGGAGCATAGGATTGAAGTCTTCATAGTTACTTTAAAGGATAACATCCAACATTAGTTTTTCCTTTTGGAACCTCATTCATTGGAGAAAGCATTAAAGTTGGCAAGAAAAACTGAAAGAAAAATTATGGCGACAAGGAATCCTACCACTCACAACTATAAATATGGAAGTGTTTTTACTCCTACTTCCACAATCTACAAGGTTGACACCACAACAATTGGAAGAAAAAATATCAAAAGGGATTTGCTACAGATGTGACAGAAAATGCACTAAAGTTCATAAGTGCATTGAGAAGAAATTATTCTACATAGATTGTGAATAGGAGGAAGAAAATGAACAAGAAACTTCAAAAGAGGATATATACCAGGAACCAACCCTAGATAAAGAAGAAATGAATCCGACCATATCTTGTAATGCATTGGTAGGAATTACCACTCCTCAAACACCCAATATAGAAGGACATATGAAGAAGAAAAATACAATATTACTGATTGATTTGGGTTCTACCCATAATTTTGTTCATTGTAAGGTTGCCAATGAATTGAATTTCTTCCTATACCTGGCACAAGAGTGTCAAGTGATGGTTGAAAATGGAGGAACTATAAATTGATCTAGAAAGTGCCATCATATCAATCTAACCATGGCGAAATATGTATTGAATAGTCCACTTATCTATATTCCAATGGGTGGTGTTGATGTTGTACTAGGATCCCAATGGTTACAATTTTTGGGGACGATAGCAATTAATTTTCAAGAACTTTTCTTGAAATTTTTTTGGGAAGGAAAGGAAGTTGAATTACAGGGTATCGCAAGGAATTTGGGAAAGATAATCAACTCTAATGTCCTGAAAAAGCTTCTGAAGAAAGAAAAATGAGGCATAATTTCACAATTATGCTCATTAGAGGTTCAAACATCAAAATAATCTATTCCTCCATATCTCCAAAAATTCTTGGACAATCATTCCAAGTTGTTTGAAACTCCCAAAGGGCTCCCACATATTCATGATCATGATCATGCTATTTATTTGATTCCAGGAAGTGTTCCTCCAAACATCAGGTCTTATAGATATCCTTATGCCCAAAAGAGTCAAATTTGAACGTATGGTAGTAGAAATGCTAGAGGCTGGTATAATTCAACCTAGTCAAAGTTATTTCTCTACTCCAATAGTATTGGTGCACAAGAAGGATGGATCGTGGTGTATGTGTCTGGATTATAGGGAGATCAACAAGCTCACTATTAAAGATAAATTTCCCATCCCCATAATTGATGAATTATTGGATGAATTACATGGAGAAATTTACTTCACCAGGCTAGATCTTCATTCTGGATATCATCAAATTAGAATGAAGACTAAATACATTCTGAAAACAACATTCAGAACTCATGAGGGTCATTATGAATTTTTTATCATGCCTTTTGGCCTTAATAATGCACCATCCACATTTCAAGGATTGATGAATTCCATTTTCAAACCCTTCCTTAGAAAATTTGTGTTAATATTTTTTGATGATATACTAATCTACAACAAGTCTTGGAAGGATCATGTTCAACATCTTGACATGGTTCTCAAACTATTGGAGAAGAAAAAATTATATGAAAAAACCTCCAAATGTTTATTTGGATTACAGAAGGTGGAATATTTGGGTCATATTGTAACTCATGAGGGTGTTAAGGTAGACCCTAACACACTTAAATTCATTAAGGAATGGAAAATCCCTGTAGCCATAAATAATCTTCGAGGATTTCTGGGGTTAACAGGGTATTATTGCAAGTTTGTTAGGAATTATGGGAGAATTTCGTCACCTCTAACATCATTACTGAAGAAAGATGCATTTTCTTAGACTCCAAAATCAATTAAGGCCTTTGAACATCTTAAGGAGGCGATGCGCCAAGCACCGTTCTTAGCTAAGCCAGACTTCACAAAAACCTTTATTGTGGAATTTGAAGCCTCGGGAAATGGAATTGGTGCGGTTTTAATGCAAGAAGGAAGACTCATTTCTTTTGAAATTCATCCAATCAAAGGAAAGTATTTACTTAAACCTATTTATGAGAAGGAAATTTTGGCAATACTACATGCACTAAAGAAATGGTGACCTTACCTAATTGGAAGACACTTCAAGGTAAAAACATATCATGATAGTCTTAAATACTTTTTGGAACAAATATTATCTTTATAAGATCAGAAAAAATGGGTCACAAAGATGTTGGGTTATGACTTTGAAATCATCTACAAAAAAATGAAAGCAAAATGTTGTGGAAGATGCACTCTCAAGAAAGGATGAGGATGTGGAAGCATTGCTTTGTGTCATTTCTATTATCCAACCTGAGTGGATAACTGAAGCAAGGGATGAATGGAAGAATGATGAAGAGTGTGGAAACTCATTAAAAAGTTGTGCAAGATCCCAGTACATCTGAAACATTTAGTTGGAAAAATTATTCATTATGGTACAAAGATCGCTTATATCTATGTAAGAATTCCCAACTCAAACAAAATATTATTTTGGAATTGCACACCTCTCCCTTAGGAGGGCACTCAGGATTTTTTAAAACTTACTATAGGGTCAAGAAGGAATTTTTTTGGGATGGCCTTAAATCTGATATTCAAAAATCTGTGGTAGAATGTTTGGTTTTCCAAAAAAATAAAGTTGAGACAGTTAAGACCACAGGTCTGTTACAACCTTTATTCATTCCCAAGTCAGTCAACGTTGGGAGGAGGTTTCAATGGATTTTATCATAGCTTTACCTAAGTCCGAAGGAAATAATGTCATGATGGTGGTAGTTGATAGACTTACCAAGTATGCACACTTTTGTGCATTATCTCCATTTAAATCCAGTACATTTGCTACTACATTTATTGAAACAATTCAAAAGCTACATGGAAACCCAAATATTATTGTAAGGGACAGAGATCTCGTTTTTACAAGAAATTTTTGGACAGAATAATTTTATTGTTTGGGTACTCAACTATCTCATAGCTCATCATATAATCCTCAATTTGATGGGAAAAATAATATAGTGAACAAACCTTTTGAAGGATATCTTCGTTTCTTTGTATCTTATAAAGAGACACAATGGGTCAAGTGGTTACCTCCGGGGGAATGGTGGTATAACACTTCCTTCCATACTAAAGCAAAAATGACACCATTTATGGCACTTTATGGATATCATCCACCCTCCATCACATCATATTTAAGAGAAAATTCTAAGGTTCAAGCAGTGGAAGATCACATCAAGCATCAACAACAAGTTCTCAAAACTCTTAAAATATAACCTCACTTTGGCACATAATCAAATGAAACAACAGGCAGATTAGCATCGCAGCGAAAGAAGTTTTGACGTAGGTGACTGGATATTTTTACGGCTACAACCATACAAAAAAATTCCCCTGAAGCAAGCTAAGAAGGATAATAAATTATCACCAAAGTATTATGTTCCTTACAAGGTGTTGCAAAATATTAGTACTATGGAATACAAATTGGAGCTTCCTGCATCTTCCCAATTGCACCCAATTTTCCATGTTTCATGCTTAAAGAAGGTTATAAGTGACAAGCTCCTAGTTAAAAACAATATGGGCAAAAATTGACAAGGAAGGAAACATCATATTGGAACATGAAGTAGTCACAAAAATAATAACTCAACAGCTACGAAATCGATCAATTTCAGAGTATCTCATCAAGTGGAAGAGCTTACCGACTGAAGATTCGACATAGGAGGATGAGAATTTTATTTAGAAGCATCCAGAACTATCAAGCATTGAGGACAACACTTTCTTGAAGGATAGGGGCATGCTAGGTCCTTATAATACTAGTGTATCCCCTTATTTTTATTACTAGTGTAGCCCCCTTATTGTTATTTTTGTGCCCATGTAGTCCCCATATTATTATTATCGTGCCCCATAGAAGCCCACTATTGTTATTGTTGTGCCCTTGCATTGTTATTTTTATGTCGTCTAGGATTATATTGTGACCCTTTGGACCCCTATATATAGAAAGGAGATTTTTTCATTTGTATCATCAAATAATTTTTCATTTATGTAATGTAAATGAGTTTTCCCCATCAAAGAGGTTGATTTCTAAGTCATTGATCTATATTTTCTTCTATTTTGTGAGTTGGTTTCATAACACATCATGACTGCTTATTGGCCATATACTAATCGGAACAGGGTCTGACCTGTCAGCTTCTTACAAGTATTTCGGTAGGCCCATAATACCACAAGAATGTGCAGATCCCAGTCATTTCTATTAACATTGCACACCTTTGTCATTGCATTCTCCAGTATTTTGTTGAAGGCTTCAACTGTTCCATTCGCATGGGGGTGATATGGCATGCTCTTTTAGTGACCCACTTGGAATTCTTCGATCAAGGCTTCAATAGTGTTATTTAGAAAATGTGTACCCCAGTCGCACATCTGTATTTTTGTGCATCTGAACCGTGACACAATATGCTCGAAAATGAACTTTGTCGTCGTGTCTGTAGTATAATTCTTCATTGGTTGCGCCTCAGCCCACCGATTGAGGTAATTGGTCAAATTGATAATGTATTGCACACCCTTTTTATTTCCTAGTGGATCGATTGGTCCCACAAAGTCAATTTCCCATTTATCAAAAGTTTGCAACATAACTTGGGGGTGCAACGCCATTTCATCTCTTCATGATGGTCTTCTAGTCCTATGTCAAACATTGCATGTGCTACAATACTCCTTTGAATATTTATGTACCGTAGGCCACCATAATAAAGCACGCAGAATCTTCTACGCATTATATTTTCTTGTGTAGAGACCTCCAGCCACTTCGTCATGTGCTTCAACTAGTATGATGTGTTTTTCATGCTCAGGAACATATCTTCGCATAATCTCATCAACCCCCATTTTATACATATGTCCTGCAATCAAAGTAAAATATGTTTCCCTTACGACTAGCTCTTTCCTTTGATGCATAGTGTATTCTGCAGGTGCAATTCCTGTCGAGAGAAATTGAATGATATCTAGGAAATTATCATATGCAACATTAATATCGAACAATTGCGCATCAGGTAATCCTTCCTCAAGATTTTTCGGTTCCTCTCCTGTCTCGATCCTGGACAGATGATGTGGTCTGGAATTTAAACGTCCTGGCTTGATAATTACTTCAAAACTGTACTTTTGGAACAACAATAACCATCGGAAAAGCTCCCCCCCCCCCCCCAATACAAGGTTTTTGACTATATACTTCAAAGAAAAATGATCCGTGAACATTTTTAAGTGCACACCAAATAGATAGTGTCTGAATTTTTGCAATGCATATACCATTTCCAACCCTTCACGCTGTGTGGTGGAGTAGTTCCTCTCCACTTTAGAAAACTTCTTGCTTGCAAAAGCTATAGGGTGATCAACATCTCCTTCGACATGTTGTGCTAACATAGCTCCCAAAGCTATGTAGGACGCATCAACGTGTACATGAATTTCCTTCTTCTAATATGGGAAGAGAAGAATAGGCACAGTCACCATTTTTTATTTCAGTATATTTAGACTCTTTTCAAAATCATCATCCTAGCAGAACTTGACATATTTATTTAATAATCTCTCCATTGGCGTAGTGACCTATGTGTACGCCTTAATGACCTTCATGTAATACCCTGTATGTCCAAGCGTCATGCGTAACTACTTTACACTTGTTGGGAGTTTCAAATTGATAATCACGGCAATATTCACAATGTCTACTATCAATCCCTACTTGCACACAATATGTCCCAACAAAACACCTTATGGTACACATAAAATTCACTTCTCCAGGTTTAAGGAGATTTGATACTTTTTGCAGATATCCAACATCAAGCGAAAAATAGAGACATGCTTCTTTAACAGGTCAAAGAATGTCAATTCATCGAAATATACTTCTAGGAACTTGTGGATATATTCTTAGAAAGCTTCAACAACAACCTTGGAAAATAGAACTAGCGTGTTCTTTAAACCAAATGGCATGACAATGTACTGAAAGGATCCCACTCAGTAGCAAAGGTGGTTTTCTCCTGTCTTCTGGCGCAATCATGATCTGATGATACCCTAAGAATCCATGAGTAAATGAGTATGATTCTTGCCCACCAACATTCTATAATACTTCGTCTGTGAATGGTGTCGGAAATGGATCATGGACACATGCATCGTTCAGCTTGCGGAGATCAACACAAATCCTTATCTCGCCCTTAGTCTTATTTTCTTAGACCACCATAGGGATAACCCACTTAGACTCCTCAACTAGTTCAATGATGCTAGCGCTAAGCATCTTGTTGATTTCTTCCCTCACTTTCTCCTTGTACTTTGGGTTCAGCCCATATGGGCACTGCTTGAATGGCTTCACATTAAGCTTCAAAGTGATGTGAATAACTCCTATATCACCCACAATGCCTTTTAATTTGGAGAACTTCATTGGGAATAGGACCCAGTATTCATGCAATAGTTTAGTGACCTTTCTTACTGTGTCAACATCCAAATAGTCCCCAATCTTCACAAATTTGGATTCCGCCTTTGAGCCTATGTTGACTTGTTGAGTCCTGACATGTTGTGCTATGTCTGGCATTGTTATCTCAAGCCCTGCAACCTCGTGCTGTCATTCTGATCTGGGAATATTAAAGTCGCATAGATCCTCCTCAACTTCCTCTGTAGTCAAATTGTAACATTCACGGGCTTGCGAACTGTGCATCCCAATCAAGTTGTACCAATGTCCTTGGCTCCTTGGTAATACGAAACACAGCCGCTTTGACTTCTTGAATAGCCTCATTAATGCACTCCCAGCCATCAACGAAGCTATAATTTAACAAGAATCCTTCTATCGTCTCATCCCAATCTGTAGTGAAATTACGCAGATCTGATTCAAGATACCATTGTTGAGGTATTGTATCCAAGGTATGAAAGAACATGTGCACCCACTCTAGTTGAGGTTTTGGACCCCAAGTTGTTGTCCGGTGAGATAAGGATATTTCTGGCCATCATACTTCACTGCAATCTTCATGTCTACCTAACAAAACCTTATACTTATCAATTTTAAAAACTCCTTCCATCCTCCTAGGCTTTCTCTCTGCGCGCCCCACCATCGTGCTGGAGTGGACCTCAATGTGAACTCCAAAGATTTGTATCTCTGATCCTTAGGCACATTTTTCTCAAATTCTTCCAAAAGCAAAACAAAATTCCCTGTTCCATCATAAAAAGGTAAGTCACGCACTTCCGACTAAACACAGCGCATAGATTTGGTAACTCTATTACATCGCTTAGTAGTGACTTCATGCAAGTGATTTTTCTAATGCTCTAGCTCTTCATAGGAATCTGAAACGCATGAACTATCGCACTCCCAACATATTCTGCCATCCATGGTGGGATTAATCTAGTCTTTATCCTACTTAGTAAGCTTATAGATTTGATCAATCTAAGCATCCCCATACTCATGTTGGACAGGCGCTGTATAGCGCACACATTCGGAAGGATCTAATGGAACCACAACTCTAGTACCATTATTTTCAAATATCATCTGCCTCTTCTTTAGGTTGATTATAACATCCATGTCATAAGCCCAATAAAAGATAAGTAATGCAGGATAAGGATTGCTATCATCAATGATCTCAATACTGTTGTGAAACCAGCTCCATAAAGAGAAGAAAAGAGATATCAATGCCTTATAAATAAGCCACTTCAAGGGCGCAACCTCCAATACATTACATGAATGAACAATTCTTGGATGATACAAATGAAAAAACCTCCTTTCTATATATAGGAATCCATGGGGCCACAATGTAACCCTAGCCGACCTAAAAATAATAATGTAAGGGCACAATAATAAACATATGGGGGTTACAGGGGTACAACAATAACAATAAGGGGGGATACACTAACATAATAAGGGACTACACTATTAATATAGGGACTTAACATGCCCCTCTCCTTCAAACAAGTGTTGTCCTCAACACTTCATTATTTCTTGATGCTTCTGTATAAAATTCTCATCCTCCCATATGGAATCTTGTACAGGAAAGTTCTTCCACTTGCTGAGATACTCTAAAATTGATCGTACTTGTCGAGTTCTTGTTCCTGTGACTGCTTTAGATCTTCTTCAATGTGATGTTGATCTTCTTGTTGTTTCATTAGATTTTGCACCAAAGTTAGGTTATCCTTTGAGAGTTGGAAAACTTTTTGTTGATGCTCGATGTGATCTTCCACTAATTTATCATCCATATTAGCTATTATTTGATCCTTCAAACCATCCAAATTAGCCTCCATTTCTGCTTTTAAACCATCTATGTCATCTTCAATTGTTCTTCGTAAGATCAAAATTTGTTGCACTTGGTACCGTAATTTTGATATCTCATACTGCAATTCTTCCTCTTCATGCGTCATTGTATAGATTTTTGAGGGATTAATTGGTATGGAATTATTTTTTGGAGGCATTATAGAACCCAATACTGATAAAATTTCTAAAATATGCCCTTGGAATCACTTCAAACTACTTTTTCAAACAAACGTTATGCAATTTTAAAACCAAATACACACCTTTTTCTTACTTTTGAGAAGCTCGATATTGAAACTGAATTATCACTGTGATTTTGGATCTTCAATATTTGAAAATTTTCCCTAATATATCCCTCTAAATCCTCTTTTGAATGCCAGAGGTCTGACCTGATTTGGATTCTTCAAGAAAAAGTTATGTCCAATCTCACACAATGACCTAATTATGGACTGGTTCAGTAGATCGAACTTGTACAACTTGCCACGTGTCATTGTTTGCTCCTTTGGCTCTAAAATTGATAGACACAAAACTACAGTCTGTTTAATTCAAGCCACTTTTTATAGAATTCAAATCCGATGCTCAGAAAGAGAGTTATGAATATTTTCCCGCAATCACCTCTTTGAGATGAAATTCAGGAGCCTGAAAAAGAGCTAACGTCCACAGATCATATCTCCAAAAATGTTATGAACCAAACTCTAAAAATTTTTGACAATGTTCCTCTAGATTTTTTCTTTGCTCTCTAAACATTTCATCTTTTGAATCTTTGTATAAACAAATTTATAGCAAAAATTCTACGATGACCTGTTTAGGTTAAATTCAGAAGCTTGCAAAAAGCCCTAACTTCCACAGATCATATCTCAAAATATTGTGAACCAAGCTCTAAATTTTTTTGAAGATGTTCCTCATGATTTCAGCTTCGCACTCTAAAAATTTTAGATTGTGAACATTCTTAGAAAAAAAGTTATAGCACAAATTCCACAATGACCTGTTTGGAGCAGCGAAACCCTAGAATCCAAAACTCTGATACCAAATGTTGTGAAACCAGCTCCATAAAGAGAAGAAAAGATATATCAACGCCTTAGAAATAAGCCACTTCGAGGGGGAAACCCCTAATACATTACATGAATGAACAATTCTTGGATGATACAAATGATAAAACCTCCTTTCTATATATAGGAGTCCATGGGGCACCAATGTAATCCTAGTGGGGCTACAATGTAAACCTAGCCGATCTAACAATAATAATGTAAGGGCACAATAATAACAATATGGGGGTTACAGGGGTACAAAAATAACAATAAGGGGGGATACACTAACATAATAAGGGACTACACTATTAATATAGGGACTTAAAAAATACCTTTGAAGTTGACTAACACGTTGGCTTCATTAATATATACGTTGATTCCCTACAATCACCCCATAGTAATGATCTTCTGTTTATTTTACATCCTCAGATGAATTGGTAGCCATTGCAGCTTAGGCCTTCCCATCCACTCCCATGTCTATTTCGGAAAAAATTTGGCATCTGATCCCAGGTTGAGAATGACTTGATCCATCTCATAATCCCAGATTTTGCGTAGTCAACCGCATCTCTCGGTCGGTTCTCTTCTTATTTTGGTACACTTTATTTACTGCATGTTGCTCCACTCATGTATATTTATTTCCATCATAGTTATCTATCAGGTCCTGTAACCCTTATACAACCTTCTAATCCCTTAAAAATTTCATGTACATCTGCAAAAAGGATGCTAACATAGACAAATCAGTTTCCTTCACTTCAGCGTTCTCCTCAAGCTTATTCTTCAACAGAAATAGTTTTTTTTCCACACGGTTGATTTCGAAGCTTCAGGATTCATAAATGTATTCTGCACTTCCATGAATGTATCCTTCTCTTGATGTACATTAAACCCAACATTCTTATCTTCAGTAGGCTTTTGGACCCATGTCTCTGTCACAGGCTTCCTTCCCTCTGCGCGGCCTTTTCCATTATGCACATTTTTGCGCATTACTATGTTAATGCTTGCATATTCTTGGTGTGGTTCATACCTCATCATTTGTATGTTCTGTGTCATCTGCTGGTTGCGCTTCTCCTACATTTTAGCTAATAAAATGGAACAATCTTCAATTTCATGACCAAATTCTTGACAATACTTACAGGAAGCTGCAGTAGGATTCTGAAAATCTTTGGAAAAATGACCAGGATGTCCACAGTTGTAACATATGATCTACCCTCGATCGAGGATTGAACTCGAAAAAAAAAATTGGGGAAAATATGGCTCCTAGGATTTGCGTCGCCTGCGCCTGTGGCTCTTATGTTGCTGCCGCGACACAATCAGACTTGGCTTCCTTTGGTGGTCTCAAAAATCCAGCATCATGGCTCCCGCGTGGACTATTCCTTGGAGATGAATGTGAGGCTGCGATGGTGGCTTAGGCATCCATTTTTTCTCAAGCACGCCTCTTCTTCCCTTGGCCTTCCTGGCCGTTGTTAGCAATGATCTCTCCCGCACCAAGTTGCGTGTGCTCGGCCCCGCTTACGGCTCAGGTTTGACTCCTTGATGTTTTGTGGATGGGATTCTTTCATGCATCACTGCTCTGGCCGGCTTTCGCTCATATTCCACCCTCCACCTCTATTTCTTCCCTCGGCTATTTCTTTCCAGGGCGACAGCCAGAGGCATCCTCCCATCATGACCCCGGAGACCCCCTACTTCGCCGCGAGCCCTCCGCTCTCATTCAAACTTTCTGCTCTGACCGCAAGGACAACCCACATTCACCGTCACATACATTTCATATTCAAATCATTCTTATCACAGGAAAAACCTTGCTTCTGTGGGTCCATTCAACGAACCTGGTGCTTCTTCTCTAAAAGGCCCTAGAACTCAAGCTGGGGATCCCCTCCTCATCTCTGTGTCTCCTTCATGCAGGTAAATAGCTTGATGATTGTCTCCCTCTTTCATTTTACAAAATAGAGAAGAATGCTACGGTAAATATTTCCCTCTGTCTGAGGGGAGGCACAGCAGGTCAAACATCTTCTCCCAAGTGTTTCTCTTACAAAGAAGCGGTAAATGCTCAGCCATCCAAGATTTTTTCTCCTCCCCCAAAGGCTCCCAAGCCTTTCTTGGTAAACAAAATGGAGGAAGTGCCCTTTGTAGAAATATCCCACCCAGATCTGGAAGAGCAGCTTCAATTATTTACAGAATATGCCCTCATATGTAGGTTCAATGGACTCTGGCCCCACACAGAAGATTTATATAGATGGATTCACTCCACCTGGACCAAACACTACAAGGTCATTCTCTGCTCCAAGGGACTCTTCATCATTATCTTTGCTAACAGCAAGGAATACCAAACAGCACTAATAGGTGGTCCTTGGTTCTGGGGAAATGTAGGGCTATTCCTAACCCCCTGGTTCCCCAAATTTGATCCCTCCAAGACTACCATCACCAAACTTCTGATCTGGGTCAGCCTTCCCAACCTGCCCGCTCAACTATGGCACTGTGCGGTCTTCCAAGCCATTGGAAAATCTCTGGGTCATTTTCTTGCTTCAGATCCCTCGAGAGGCCTGAAGGGTCTCTACACCTATGGCAGAATATATGCCGAGATTGATATCGGCAAAGGCTTACCTGAACAAATCATCCTCAAAGTCAGGGATTTCTCATGGTCACAGACATTAGACTATGAAAATACAGCATTCTGTTGTTGGCACTGCCATAAAACTAGACATCTTCAGAATTCGTGTGCTCTATTTCTATCCCAACAGAAAAAAAAAAAAAACACTCACAAATCGAAAGATAAAAGTTGTAAACCCTTTGATCCGCCTCCCATGGAGGACATTGAGTCCTCTAGCTCAGATGAGTAAGAGTGTGGTTCAGATGAGAAGATTGATTCTCAACAGCAACTGCTCTCCCCGACCATTCCCGAGAGCCCCCCTACCTCCTCGAATCTTCAGAAACGTTCGCATGAGTCCAACACCTCCGATTTGGACAAAGAATCTCCTCCATTGACCAGCAATAATCTTCGGGTGGTTTCAATCCACCCACCCCCTGACGGCTGGGTTAAAGTCACCAAAAATAAAGGGAAGAAACTTTGCATCGCTAACTCTAACCTCATTGGATAGAGCCCCTAGTCTATCTTCTTGGCTCCTCTTTCTCTTCCTTTGCTTCTCTTGACAGCATCGTGAAACTGTGGCAGTTAGTTGATTCCTTCATGCTCCCCTGGTTTCCTGCTTCTCTTGTTTGTAACTCCATTTTTACTATGAGTTTTTTAATAGAACAGTCCCGCCTAATTTACAAAAAAATTAATATATGATCTACTCTCATCCACGACCAGTGCCTCCTCCTCGGCCATGCCCTAGGCCTTGGAAACTTCCTCGCCATTTTGGCGAGCCTAAGGCTTCATGCCCTTCTACTTTCATTCTATTTGTACTAGGATTGTGTTGCATCATTAGATCGTATCTTCGATAATGTTGTTCATTATGTCCTACCGAACTGTAGTAGTTACAGAATAGTTGCTTCGGCGATCTGACATATTTTTGCAGTAAATGAGAATAGTTCATGGAATGTTGGCCTACCACTTCACAGATGCTACACTAGACATTAGGCCCTACACTTGGCCCAGCAAGATCCAGAATTCAATGGACTCTACATCCCAGTGCCCCAAATAGTCTTTATAAATAGGGCACTGCTCCTTATAGTGACCCTCTGATTTACACTTGATACACCAAACTTTCGACCGCATATCATATCTTACCTCCTTTCCCTTATTTAGATCTTGGAGATCCATACGTAAACTGGCCAAATGAGTTTGAATTTGTTGAACCCATATGCTTGTATCATCTATCAGTGAGGCTTCAAGCTTCATTTCTATCTCCAACACTTCAACCTCGATTGCAATCTTCTGTTGTGACAACAACAATATAAGGTGAGGCAACAACGCAACAATGAACCATTCTTTATGTTGTTCATCCGGGATCTTGAATTTAACCTGGCTTAGAAACGTTTTAAATCTTTGGTCTACCTCCCACATAGTCTCAGTACCCAACCACTTAATTTATTTGATTTATGTGATACAATGGGACTACGACTTTGGTTTCTTTAATTTAGAATTCAGTGCAGTCTTCGTCTCAACCAATGTAGAATTTGCATTTGTCGTAGCATATTTCATGTACCAAGACAAAGCCCTATCGTGCAGCATGGTAACCAACTATGCTTTCATCATATTTTCATCTGTAATGTTCTATGAACTCCATATTGCCTCTGCAACAAACCATAATTGTTCAGGATCATCTGATCCCTTGAATACAAGCATATTTGGGGGTTGATCCATGGTGAGTGAGGGAGGTGGAGGTGGAGGAACAATATGGCGATGGGTAGTGACGGGGGTGGAAGATTAGGGAATCTCTGCAGCACTCTGCTAATTTTCAGATATCAGTGACACACTTCTTGGGGTAGCGAGGTTTATTTCCCCTCCCTCAGTTCTGAACTACGGACTATATTCAGTTTCAATGTAAGTACCCCAATTTGTCCTGAATCTTTTACTGCTTCGTGTAGCACCAGGTTATATTTCTCTGAACATCAATCTGAGCACATCTGCAGTACACCCTTTTCACACAATATAATTTTAATCCATAACTTCAGTGAATTCAGGTACGCACCTCGCAAACCTTTGAATACATTGTGTTCTGCTTCGTTATAGGATAGCGAGGTATCGATCGCAAACTCAGTAATGAACCCTCCAAGGATGTTATCAATCCAGTAATCAACAGCTCTCATGATCTTGTTATCAGTCTTCTTCAATTGTTGGAACAACCCTAGAGTCGACACAGTAGGATTATTATTGAAATGACCCATATTCACAGCTAGTCTAGATATCCACTTGTACATCTCACTAGAAAACGACGAGAAAAAGATCTCATACTGATCTATATAAATATACTTTTGTAACCAATGTTCAATATATATGCATGGATTTCTGTTTTTATGCACGACAAACTCGCGTTCTTTTAGATCTACCCAATCTTCAATCTCTTGCTTAGACAGATGCCACATCCAGTTATCCCTTAGTCATATCTCGGTCCCGGTAACAGAACCATTTGTTGGCTTGATGTGGCCTAGACCCAGGTTTAAATTTGGTTGCACGAACCAAAAAAACCCACTATTATTGGCCCTTTCGACAATGAGCTACTTGCGAGACCGAAGTCTCACCCGAGGCAATATATGTGGATGCTAGAACCAGGTTTTTTCATCCAGGGGGACAGTGGACTATGGATTTATGGATTTCCTTCCTTGGCAAAGCTTCGTAGGACATATATGTCAATTATACAAGCGTTTTTCAACACAATTGTTGAACTTACTAGCAGACTATGTGATCTTACTTAATCATGCATAAAACAAGGTAAAAAACCATAAGCAGAAATGCAATATGCAATTACAAAATGAAACCCTTATTTAGCATAGATATTCATAAAGAGCAAGAAAAGTAAAACACATCAACATAGACATAGATCTATTTCAATAGGTATTTTATTAATTACTCAGATCTTTCCCATACATTCACTTTCACCCTGTGCACTCAGTTGAAGGGGTTTGCGCACTTAGCTACAGACTTCCAAAGGTCTCTACGCACTCAGCTGCAAGAGCCTTTCCTCTAACCTAAATCCACATACTCTAACTCAAAATAGTCTTACATCCAAATGCATTTCAACAACTAGAATTTGACTTAGATTGCCTAAGAATTATATCTAGACTCCTTATATATATTTTTCATTTACAATAACATGGTCTGGAAACCATGGGAAAATTTCAACATTCATAAAATAATCCCATACGATTACATAATAAGGGGCTTTGACCCACCCCAAAGCCCCTAATACTCAAAATGGACTCCGTGCTCCACTCCTTGATCTGCAAAGTCTTCTCTAACTTCTTTCCTTGAGGGATCCCACCTCCAACATTCCTTTTCCCCATTTTAACTAATATTGAATGCTACATGTGTAGAAATTAGGGGCACTATGAAGCAAAGTGTAGATATAGTAAAAATGAGACTACCTCTCAGAACAATGAAAAAAGAGAGACACATTGTGTGGAGGATATGTGAGGTCAACTATGCATCAAAAATCAAAGTATCGTGCTGAAAGAAGTGAGAATGAAATAGAAGTATGATTTATTTCTCAAATAAATAAGGAAATTAATTTTTATATTCTTATTATCGATCTCTCTAGCATCAGCTACGACAAATAAAGACTTCAATCGGACAAAAGGAGCAGCAACTCTGTTAGTTCTCCATTGCAAAATGCAAGCACACACAATGAGAAAGGAGAAATACAAGATATATGAACATTAGCTTTAATTGGTAATAAAATGAAGGAAACATGGTTCATATGCTTATACTATCGTAGAAATTCACTCAGACAGAAAAGAGGACAACTCTAGAGCATGCTATCAGAAGATGGTCAAATTCCTATCAGAACTCGGCATATAAAGGAAGTTGACGAAAAATGGATACAATCTACTTAGGGGGGAGTATATCCCTTGTCCCTCTTCATTGAAAAGAAGACGTTCGATTCAAGTGAAGCTATAAATATCAGATGTAAGGAGCATAAAATAACATGCCATGTAATGCATTTGATTGACTAAGAAAAGACTATCCCTTTTTGTCTTTAAATAGGTTTTGGTGTGCTACTAATATTTGATTATATGAGAATTTTCTACTACTAATAATAAGTGAGAAATACAAAGGAATTGAGTAGAATTTTTCTATTGTTTATGGGCATAATTGTGTGGCAACCCTAGAGTTTTGATTTTAGTGGTAGTTGAGGTTGCGTGTTGATGACCACAAAGTTTATTTTGATTAATGTTGTTGCTAGATCAGATGGTCATATTGTGTATAGTTGTGTTGTCGCTGATACAACACCCTCCAAAATTTCGGCCTACGTCTAAATTTTGGAGCCTACATTGACTTTGCATGATGTCGTCACAAACATCAAGATTCATTGCATGTGTTTTCTCTAAGTATTTTGGTCCCGTTAGCAACAAAACCAAAGTGTTGTATTTTAGCATGTTAAGTGTCACACAATCTACACAAGCTAGTTTTGGTGTGTTTAGGGAGTAATTCATGTCTAAATGAGTTTTTATTATCATGAATACATTTATCGCACTCATTTCCAAAGATTCAAGCATTTTCCCACAAGTGTCTTCACAGTCATCGCAAAGTGTATCTTTGGTGTCGCACTTGGTGTCAATAGTCACAAAGTTGTTGCATTGAGGAAAGTGTGTTATTCATGTGTTCTGAGTGTTCCTTTTTGTTTTATCAAGTAATATAAGTGTGAGATCATACTCAAATACTTTTTTTGTTGACCTTCATCGCACTGATCCAACACTTAGTCAAAATTGGGAAAACTCCCCGACCGGGCCACTCAACCTATTTCAGCCAGCCTACACTATGCATTGTGTAATCTCAACCCTAAAGAAACAACCTTTCCTCTTGGTACTCCACAATGCATATTTTCTAACTCTCAGAACTGTGCACTATGCTATTTTTGTCTCCCAACCCCTGGTTGTGTAATTTCTACCTCCCAACCCCTAAGCTCAAAAACTAGAGAATCACTTGCTCTAGTCAGGAATAAACTGTGCATTACGTAGTCACATCCCTCAATCCTATCCCTTGAGCCCCTGTACTACATAATTACGCAATCACCTGGCCTTCATGTCCTTCCAGCACTTTGCAGTGGGAAATTTCAGTCCTTAAGTCGTCAACCTAGCTTCTTGAACCTCCAAACTTTGTAATCTTCAAGCCCAGTCCAACCTAAACTAAACATTGCATAGTCTCAAGGCTCAGTCCTGACCCTTGATTTCCTAACCTGCATTATTGCGCATTCATTGAGCTTCTCTCTTAGCCTTCCACCATGTTCTAGCTCAGCCAATGGATCATCATGCAAAATCTTAGATTAGGGGTTTTATCAGACTCATGTCATCTTTTCATGAGTGAATTACATATGTAGGTACTCTATCATGTTATGACAGGATGATGAAGAAGGAGATGGAGAAGGATACCATACTAGAAGACACATATGTAGTTGAAAGTCAAATTTGACCAATCAGGAGGAAGAAAAGGGACATCAGTTTGCAACAATAGCTCAAGATCTGATAACACTGAAGACTCCTCATCTCTAAGCCATATGGAGGTCACAGAAAAGATCATCTTCAAGAAGACACAAATAAATAAACAAAAAATAACGATTTGAAATTTCCATGTCATCATGCAATCCATGTCATTAGTTTCATGTCATGAGTCACCATGCCCCACATCATTTTGTGGATTATTGTAAATTCTTATTCCAAAATCTATCATAAAGTGAAAGTCCAAAGGACATGCACATAATGTAAAGAGTCATGTGAAAGTTGAAAAGTCATAGGAAGCCAAACATTCATGAGGGTAGTCCAAGAGCCACAAGGATCACCCCATTTGTTATATATACACCCTCATTGTATAATAAAAGGACTTCTCACCTTGGCTTCTCTCATAAAACTTCAGAGAGACTAGTTAGTACTTTTGGGGAGAAATTAGTGGTTCCAATGCTCCACTATTGGAGCTAGTGGTGTTCATTGTATACACGTGTCTTGGTAATTTTAATCAATATATGAATCTTGATGGCCAACATGTTCTTTGTGCATGGATTATGAATATTTTTAATACTATTCTGTATATGTTTATGATTCATGTTTGTTGTCTCTTGTACTAAAGTAGTTGAACTATTTCGGTTATTTTAGTGCTTATCATATTGAGAATTTGTTTTAATGGTTGTAACGACCGTCACATCCTTGTGGACTATTCCCCTGGATGTTAGATGAATATTTACTATTTGTGCGCATCTCTGCTAGGGTGGTACTATTACCTCTCTCTTATAGGCTTGCTTTATTTTCCCTTCGCAGTAGAACCCTCACACACCTATAATCAAAACATTCACCATTCACACCTACTTTATTTTCAAAGGCACATATGTGATTATATGTCTTGTTGTTAACTAAATCCAAGGAAAACCTTTAAGAAAACAAAAACCGGGCCATATTCCAGATGGGTCTCTTATCATTATGTGGAATCTACAACTTCAGACACAAGTATCTTCTTTAGACCTAGTGGTCTGGTCTAGAACAATAGAAGGAAAATAACATAATGTTTCTCTTAAATTAATTGAACAACAAAATCAGGCTTACCTAGAATCCATTACAAGCTTCACTCTCTTCTTGGCTTGTACACTCCAATCCTAGCTTTTATTTCCATAATTAGAACCTACACATAAAAACACAAACAGTGAAATATCTACGACATCGATGTAGCATTATCCAATCACTTCATTCAATGGATCATCAAATCATTAAAACATATGAATGTAAACATAATATATAGGAAAACAATGTACTCTTTGTATTGATAGACATGGAGAGAGTTACAACCAAATATGGAAGTTGATCATGTAGAGATCTCCTCAAGTTGACTTGTCCTTCCTTTCCACAAAGCACGCCTCTATGTCACCTCAATGCATGGAATGATGACTCTCTTAGATCCAAGAAAATAGCATGAGGGTAATTAGTCTCCAAAATCCAACCCCTAGCTTGTGGATGGCAGTAAATTTATAGGAGAGGATGGTAGTTTAGGAATTTTTATCCATTTACCAATATAGGCTTGAGAACCACTCTTGATTGGAGGATGAGCTCAAGGGATAAGGGGTGAAATATCCAAGGTAGGATGAGATTGGATTCGAAGGTATTATCCAAGGTAAATGGTTAGAGAAAATCCTAGAAGCTTTTGGAAGAGGAAGCTTTGGGATTATGTTTATTTTCCCTGAATTTCTAGAATCATCACACCCCAGCAAGGGACAACCCGCTAATGATTAGTGCAGGTGCATAGTGCAGAAACCTATGTTGAACGAAATCTCCTAAGGGAACAAGGTGTGGTGGGCTTTAAAAACATGGAAATGAAGCAGTTAAGCCCGAAAACTCAGGGATTAGGGAGAGTCATTCATAGGACTTTGTGCAAGGATGATGACAAAGTGTTGATGAATGTTGATTGATCTAGTTAACAGGCATATTGACTAGATGTGACAAAATTTCCTATAACAGATTTCCCCTTAAAGCCCAAAGTCAGAGGCAGTTGCTGATGATAGAAATTCTTTACTTTGTGATAAGTCTGGATCAGAAACAATTGGTTGAGATCATCATCTTTTACATTACATTTACATATTGATATCTTTGTTGAGGGAGGCATACCCATGCTCAACACATAAGCTAACATTACATGTACAATGATAAAACATACACGTCCACTAATGAAAAAAGGTGGACCCATGACTAGATCACTTTCCTATCATAGCCATCATACTTTGTAATCTCGTATTAATCCTAAAATCATAGCCTAGATGGATGAAAGTAGATCTGGGGTCTTCTATCTTTTTCACACGATCGTCCAATGTACGATTATAACCATGTGAATCAATGATATGACATCAAACATGGTAGACACCATCTGATTATTGTCCAATGATGTAAGTTGTTAACAGACGCGAGAAAACCACTGATTATGTTAATGGATCTCAAGTTACCACAATACAATCCGTAGGTGTGAATGAATGAGTTGAAGTCGAACAACACACAGACTTTGTCGGTCGAAGGCCAATGACGTAAAACTATCGCTGAGAGCGAGGAAAATTTCCATTCATGTATTCAATTACCAAGCTACTGAAGGGTGTTTCTATGTCAACTTCCTGGATAATGAGTTGATGTCCACAAGAAGCGACCCATTGCAGGAGGGCCTTAATGTATACCCCCTTCAATGAAACAAAACAAGTATCATGATTTGAGACAAAATGATGATGATACAGAGCTAGATCGTGAATGAAATATATGAAATTAAGGCTTAAGAGTATTGTAGCATATATCGACTAAATGGCTTCTATTGAAAATATTGGTGACACTTAATGGATTTGGTAGCATTGACCCAAAACCGAAAGTGTTGGCCTTGAAATGGTGTGGTGAACCAAGAGACAAGCATATTTCCCAACCCAATAGTCACGAATATTAAGTGGAAGAGTGTCATGTTCAAGAGAAACACACTGCCATTAACAAGTGGAGTACCCTATTTCCAAATTTCCCAAACATTACTAGTCAGTACCTCTTTATTTTTTAACAAGTTTGAGGAGAATAACATGTGCTTGATCTGTAAGTTCATCCTTCGGATGAATCCCTTTGAGTATGTTTAATGAACCTTGAGAAGGAGGTTTAGTCCCATCATGATCGACAAGTACATCGTTGTTTGATGTTTTTACAAGTCCAACGAAGGTATAACTCAACATTTTTTCATGTTTAGAGAGTTTGAAAAGAGGCGAAAAAAAAAACTCCAAATGTTACTTTTCGTAGATAGTCCCTTGAGTCCGAAAAGGAAGAAAATGATACCTAAGAGAACCTCTTAGCCATGATCAACTAAGGTATTTCTTTTTTTTTAAATAATCTATCTCAGCTTTGAAAAGGGTTAAAATTATACTGAGTAAACGTCTTTTCATTTACTTTAACGAGTTTGAAAAGACAAGTGCTTGGCAATATTTTCATGTTTAGGGAGTCTGAAAAGAGATGAAAGAGGAATCCTCCTGGAGGAATGAGTGATATAAAAGGATATAAATGGTTTTAAATGGTTTTGGTTCTATTGTGGTGTTTTTAATGACTATTTATGTTTTTTTGTAGTTTTAATATTTGCATGATTTATATTACTATATGTTCACAATTTCGGATATTACAGTGGTATCAGAGCTCATAGACTTGTCTCACCCTGTGGAGAAATCGGTCTATGACATCAGAGGATAGACAGAACATCACCTACCAAAGGTAGTGGTATAGAAGTAGAGAAAGGAGGCTTGAAATCACACTAGACCAAGTAGACAACGTTCTAGTGGTAGAAGAAATGGGAAAGGCATAGATGGCAGAGGAAAGAGACGATGGAAAGGAGTTTACTAACCTCCTTCTAAATTCAATGCAGGAACTCACTAAGATATAGAGGAGATGGGGAAGAATTTTTTTGGAGATAACAAGTAGAGGGATATTCCAAGGGAATTCCAAATCAGAGTAGGATCTGGCACCTCCTATCACCCACCTGAGCCTAACGCCACCTAGCAGGTGGTGCCATGCACTCCACCGTGTTCTACCATGGCCACATTCATGTCCTAGGGAATAGGAGTAGGAGGGCCACAAGAGCCGGAGGTGGATCACTATTGGGAGTACTTCACTAAGTATCAGTCTTATGGGTCATAGTTTACAAATTCTCTCACCTTCAACGAGTTCTGTCAGTTGAAGAATAACATCAGACCACGAGGCCAGACCAGAGGAGGAGGGTACACACAGGGCAATGACCTACAACGTATCGTGGGTAGAATTTTCATGCCTAAATTCAATGGGACATAGAAATGTTCAGCCAAATCTTGGGTGGAGAAGATGAACACTTATTTCCAACTTAATCATTTGGCGGAGATGGAGGTCATCAAGGTGGTTGTGTTTCACCTTGAGGGAGAATCCCATGACTGGTGGTTCCATGGGATGGCTACGCTAGGTCACTCGGGAGTGACAACGTATGATTATTTCACCTGGAGATTGATAGAGCGGTTTGGCCGAAAATATCCAGATGAGAATTTTGTTGAGCTGACCAAGCTCAAATAGACAGGGAACCCAAAAACCTACATCTCTGATTTCTTGTGACTTTTAGTGATGGTTCCAGACTTATCCACAACTAGGAGGATCTATATGTTCATTGACGGACTGGTTGAACCCTTGCATGGGCTAGTGACATCCACTCGGCCTACTACGTTGCGGGACACAGTAGGGAGAACCAGATATTTGCAGGACTCTTTGTCGAGGACGAGGGCTCCCATGCCCAATAGACCAACGTTCTGGTAGAGAGGGGGGGACGTGAGAGGGACAGAGGAAGCTCTGCTTCACCTGTCAGGAGCCATGGGCACCGAGTCACATATGTCCAAGAGGGAAGGCACATTATATTGAGGTATTCTCTAACAGTGAGGGAGAAGAGGAGTCATGTGATGAGATGGGAGGAGATGATGAAGAACTAGGAGAGAATCCTCCACCACAACCTCCCCCAGCAGTAGGAGGATCAATGTTTTCACCAACCGTAGGGGTCCTTGCATATTTGCAGTGAGTACCCAAGTATCTAACACTAAGGGTATAAGGGAAAGTCTAGGGGAAAGGTGTCTCAGTGTTGGTATAAATTTCAAACACCAACTTAGTATTGGGATTCCAATGACTTATCACACTTGGGAAGGTCACTACAAATTGGCAGACTCTAAAGATGGAGTTTCTGGGAAAAACGAATGGGAAGCATGTGATGCTTAGGGGCATGCATACATACCCACCTAAAACAGTTTATGCACATAGAATGGAGGCATATTTCCAGAAGGGAGACATATATTGGGTTGTGGAGTTGAGGGTTTCAGATGCAGGTGTCTCGAGCCAGCCTACGCACCTAGATGTTTAGACTCTCCTAAACCGTTACTCTACAGTTTTTCGGGACATTCCACTAGGGCAACCACCAGACCGAGGGTTTAAGCACACTATTGAGTTGGAGTCTGGCATTCAGGTTGTGATCACCACTCCCTACAGGCATCCCAAGGACTATAGGGATGAGATTGATCGATTTATTCATGAACTCTTAGCATTGGGGCACATCAAGCTAAACACCAATCCATTTGCTTCTTCAGTGGTATTGGTGAAGAAGAAGGACGACACATTGTGGATGTGAATAGACTACAGGGCTTTGAACAAGAATACCATGAAGAACTGATACTCCATCCCCTGGATCGACAATTTGATGGATGAGTTGAGGGGATAAAAGTTCTTCTCCAATATTGATCTAAGGTCGAGATACCACCAGATCAAGGTGAGGGACCAGGATGTCCCCAAGACTACATTTTGATGTCACCATGGCCATTTCAAGTTCTTGCTAATTCCCTTCGAGCTGAACAATGCTCCAGCTACATTTCAGTATTGCATGAACCACATTCTCCATGGTTAGTTGAGGAAGTTTGTACTAGTGTTCTTTGACGACGTTCTCATATACAACCG
The DNA here is from genome assembly GCA_034641835.2 of Pinus albicaulis. NCBI lineage: Eukaryota > Viridiplantae > Streptophyta > Pinopsida > Pinales > Pinaceae > Pinus > Pinus albicaulis. The sequence continues at coordinate 111,841,655 of CM076577.1, read as the reverse complement.
CTCATGGGAGGAGCATTTGCAGCACATAGAGACGGTACTACATATCTTGAAGGAGAAGCAATTCTATGCCGAGTTGTCCAAATGTGATTTTGGGATGACAAATCTGATCTATTTGGGGCAAATCATTTGATTAGACGGAGTTAGGGTCCAGGAGGAAAATATCAGGGCCATCAGGGATTGGCCAGAACTGGAGAATGTGACGGAGCTTCAGGGATTTGTGGGTATTTTTACCTACTACCAGAAGTTCGTCAAGGGGTTTTCAAAGCTCGCAGCACCCCTCATAGACCTCACCAAAAAGGGGGATTTTAGTTGGACAGAGACTGTGCAGAGGGCCTTTGATAGGCTCAAGGAGGTGATGAGAAATTGTCTGGTATTAGCCCTGCCAAAATTCACGCAGCTTTTTGTGTTGGAGTGTGATGCTTCAGTGGAGGGGGTAGGTGTAGTACTGATGGGGAATGGGTTCTGGGTAAGGACAGATCACAACAACCTCGGGTTCTTCCTTGAGCAGAAGCAACTGCAAGAGAGACAACAAAAATGGTTCAGCAAGATCTAGGCATATGATTTTTACATTGATTATGTCAAGGGGAAGAACAACGTAGTGGCTGATTTGTTTTCCCAGAGACCAGTGTCACTATCCTTGATTATTATTGATGCATATTGGAGGGCTCAACTACTAGTGGAGTACTCCAAAGACCGGTTTGCATGCGAGATCCTGGATGGGAAGGTGATGGATGACTGATACAAGGTGATGGATGAGGTCATATACTATTGTGACTAGATATTTTTGATAGGTAACTCCCAGCCACGGGAGAATATGATGCATGCATCCCATGATTCATTGCTTTCAGGCCACCAGGGATTCACCAAAACATACAGGGCCATCAGGGAGAGGTTCTCTTGGAAGGGCCTCAAGAAGGACGTATTCTGGCACATCAAGGAGTGCGTAGTGTGCTAGAAGAACAAGGGGGAGTTTAAGCATCTGGAAGGGTTGTTGCAGCTACTTCCCATTCCTGAGCGGAAATGGGAAAGCATTTCTATGGATTTCATCACTAGGTTTCCTACGATACAGTGCAAGGATTGCATCTTCGTGGCGGTTGATCGGTTGATGAAGTATGCCCATTTATTCACCATTAAATATCGATACACTGCTTCACGAGTGGTTGCGCTATTTTTTAGGGACATATTCAGACTCAATGGTCTTCCAAATACCATAGTCAGTGATAGGGACAACCGGCTCATGGGGGGCTTTTGGCAGGAGCTGTTCTGTTTGGTGGGCACAAATTTAACACCCAACACCAGCTACCACCCATAGACATATGGGAAGATCGAGATTGTGAACAACTGGCTAGAGGGCCACATGAGGAACTATGTCACGAGAAAACAAAAGGCTTGGCTACGTTGGCTTCACTTGGGGGAATACTACTACAACACGAAATTCCACATGTCGATCGGTATGTTTCCATATTACACTTTGTATGGTTATAATGCCTTGAATTTTTCTAATGTGATTTTTGGAGCTAGCAATGCCCCTAGGGAAAAATACTGGATCCAAGAGAGCCAAGACATACTCTAAGCTTTCAAAGATAACTTAGCCACAACCCAAAACCAGCAAAAGTTGTATGCAGATAGGGGCCGCGTAGAGAGGTAGTTTGAGGTGGATGACTTGGCGTACCTTTGTCTTCAGCCATACAAGTAGTCCACGTTGAAACAGAAAGGAGCTGAAAAGATCAAGCCACACTTTTATGGACCATACAGGGTGATCTAGTGGGTTGGAGAGGTAGCATATGAGCTAGAGTTTCCATACGGGTGAAGGATTCACAACATTTTCCATGTCTCATGCCTGAAGAAGGCTTTGGAACAATAGGTGATTTCAACTATGGAGCTACCTCCTACTGATGATAAGGGGCATTTGGTGCTACAGCCGGAGGCCATCTTGGACACTCGGGAGAGACATTTGAAGAGCAGGGTAGTGAAAGAATATCTGATCAGGTGGATAAACCTTCCAAATGAGGATGCCACTTGGGAGGGGGAGAAGATTCTATAGCATCCATCTTTGTGGTTGCTTGAGGACAAGCAACGTTTTAGCAGGGAGAACTGTAATATTTCAAATTAGCAGTCAACTAATTGGAATATTAATTTTGTCAAATTTTTCCTTTTGTAATGTTTAACTGGAAATAGTGTGGGTGAGGGGGCCCACAAATAAACTATATGGTTAGTTCACTTTCCTAAAGTCATTAAGACAAATATTAGAGTTAGATTGGGGCCCATGAGGCCAGCCACACATGGAAGACGGCATCCTAGTGGCAGCGCAGGAGAGGCAGCAACGTAGGCACCGCAGGGACATCGTGGGGGAGGCATCAGCGTAATGGCAGCGCAGGGATTGGTTGGCAGAGGGGCAGCGCAGTCAAGGTGGGGCCAAGGGAACGTTGGGGCTCAGCCAAGGTAAAATAGGATGAGATCAGCTAATTCCTCATTCATTTAATCACTAAATTTTCTTTCTAATAAACTATAGCACAATTGAGTTGTTTAGCCGAGTCTGCAAGTGTTGTTTAGCACAGAGATTTCCAAGCGGAGATCTCAACCTCATCCTCGGGGGACTTCGAGTGCCTTCTTAGGAGAGGAGTTCCATAGTTTTCAAAGGGAGAATCATCAGAGAGCATCCAGGCATATGCAGTCCCTCCATGACAGCGCAGAGGCCACGCAGGCAGCACAAGGAAATACGCAGTCCAGCAGAGGGGATAGTTTGGAGAGAGAGATAAAATGAAGATTTTAGTCCAGAGCTTTGGGGAGAGGGTCAGCTATTTCCTACCAATTTTTTGGGAATATTTCCAGGATTTCCTTCCATTTATTCAGCCAGAGAACCAGATCACCCAGCAGAGCAGCGTGCCAAGCCCAAGGAAGCTAATTTTGGGGGTCAGGATTTCTGGAAACCCTTTTTGGGTTTTTTTGGGTATTTTGAGGAGAGTTTGGTGCTCAATTCTCAGAAGTTTCTAAGCAAAGGATCAACCTCAACAAATAGTATTTCTAGCCAGCAGCAGTAGTTCTAGCTCTAGCAGCGCAGATAGGGAGCCATGCAGAGTAGCAGGGCTTTTTGTCCAGGATTGTGAATTATTTCAGCTTGTCTAGTGCAGGTCGAGGTGCTGCCTTTCTGAGCACCTCATTGTGCTTGTTCCCAGCATAAATATAATAAAATGGCTTAGATTTTTTTGGCTCTATTATGGTGTTTTTAATGACTATTTCTATTGTGTTGTAGTTTTAGTCTTTGCATGCTTTATATTACTATATGCTCCCAATTTTGGATATTACAAAATAAAAAGAGATATGATGAGAATGGTTTCATTGTTATACAAGATTGAAATGTATGAAACTATGCTTGAAAATACTTGAAGATGGTTTCATTTTTTTACACAAGCTTGAAACATGAGAAAAAAGTATGCCTAAGAGTAGTTTCATTTTTACACAAGATTGAAACAAAGGAAAAATATGATTGAAATAATTTTCCATTCCTCTAGCATAATGACCAAGCTCGAAACATGAGAAAAACTATGCTTGATAGTGGTTTCATTTTTACACAAGTTTGAAACAGAGGAAAACTATGCTTGAAATAATTTTGCATGCCCCAAGAATAATGACTCAATTTGAGGTACATGCCCCCCAAGCTTCATTTCATTCACCTAAGTAGACTACTGGTTACCAGCAAGTGGATGGAATGAAGATTCATTTACAAGATCAGGTGAAAGACTCGATTGAGAATTTATGATATCTAATCAAAGACTCGAATTGTAAGGGGATTTGTTTCATTGTTTCACGAGCTTGAAATAGGAAAATAGTTGCGCTCATGAAACCTTGTTTTATTCTTTAACGAGCTTGACACAAGAATGAACTCTTCTCTAAGTACCTTGTTTCATTTTTCAATGAGCTTGACACAAGACCAAGAAATTTTCTCGTAACACCTTGATCATGATCTCCAGGAGGCCATGCCTTCCAAGAGGTTCTCATCAGATGGAAGAAAAATTCTCTGGAAAGAATGAAGGGATCCAATGGAAATATCAAACTCCAATGCCCCCGGTAAATGATGCACTACATCAACTACTAAATCAAGAGTATGCATGCAACAGGTTGCCACATAATTAATTTTTGGTGAGGCAGATACCATTTGGATATAAGGACCATTTATGGAATTTGGTCGATTGGGAGTCAGATTAGTACCAATGAACGAAAGATGGTCAATGGTCACGATTCTTCCTTCATGTTGAAAAAACATCACATGATAGAGTGAAGAGACAAGAGCTCCCATGACATAAAAATAATCACGCCAAAGGAGTAAATTAAAATCCAAAGGGCCTTGGACTACCATCACATTGATATAGACAGTCTTTCCTCCCACAGTAATAGACAACTAAGGAAGGATCCCTAATGGTTGATAGGTTCCTCTATTAAAATATAACAGATTCAGTGGCAGAAACAAGTTGGGGGGAACCCAAATCTTGCCAAGCAGTGGAGGATAGAATACTAACTGAAGCTCCCTCATCTATAACATTGTGATGGATGTTCTTATCATAAGCCTTTACCATGATCTCAAAATTCATGTAAGAAGGGAGATGAGGTTTTTTCAATCGACTCCAATCAAAGGCAATTGCATGTCTTCCTCAAGAGGTTTTCATGGGAATTGGAGAAATGCCACCTTGTCTGGTAGAATATTAAAAAAAAAATAGAAGAAATTGAGCAGTATGATCCTCACTCTCTACGGGAAAAATACGATCAAATGAAGGTGGAATTGGGTCAACCATTTTCTCAACCAATGGTTGGTCGGGAAAGGAATCATGGGATTCACGTTCAGAGAGAGTGGGATTGATTAGATTCATATGTTGATCAATCACTTCATCAACTAGTGGAGGATTACGAGAAATTTTCCGATAACCGACCAGAAATCGAGGTTGATAAGTTGTAAAGTTTTCCAACACTTTTGAGGCTTCATCCATATAAGGAAAAAGGTGAACATGATGATTCCCTTCACATAACCTACAGGGAAACTTAAATTTAGCCTTTTTCCCATTAACCTTAATATTAGTAGGTGATGGTTTATCATCAGCATGATTTCCAGAGGCTGATGACCAAGGTTGATGTGAGCCTGTGGACCATACTTCTAATATATTGGGAATACCAGGACAATATCTATTAGGTCCCTATATTACTAGTATAGTCCCTTATTGTTGTTATTGTAACCCCCTTATTGTTATTATTATACCCTTGTAACCCCCATATTGTTATTATTGTGCCCTTAAATTATTATTGTTAGGTCGGCTAGGATTACATTGTGGCACCACTAGGATTACGTTGTGGCCCCATGGACTCCTATATATAGAAAGGAGGTTTTGTAATTTGTATCATCCAAGAATTTTTAATTCATGTAATGTATTGGAGGTTTCTCCCTCAAAGTGGCTTATTTCTAAGGTGTTTATATCTCTTTTCTTCTATTTTTGGAGTTGTTTGACAACATTTGGTATCAGAGCTTTGGATTCTAGGGTTTTGTTGCTCCAAACAAATCATCGTGGAAATTTTTCTATAACTTTTTTCTACAAAGGTTCAGAAGCTAAAACTTTTAGAGTGTGAAGCCAAACTCCTGAGCAACATCGTCATAAAATTTCAGAGCTTTGTTCGCAATATTTTCAGAGATATGATATGTGGAAGTTAGGGCTTTTTGCAGGCTCCTGAATTTCACTTAAAAAGGTCACCACGGAATTTTCACTATAATTTTTTTCTACGAAGGTTCAGAAGCTGAAATTTTTAGAGCGCGAAGCCAAAATCCTGAGGAACATCATAGAAAAATTTCAGAGCTTGGTTCATAATATTTTCGGAGATATGATCTGCGGAAGTTAGGTCTTTTTCAGGCTCCCGAATTTCATCTCAAAGAGGTGAGCGTGGAAAAATATTCATAACTCTCTCTCTGAGCATCGGATTGGAATTTTGTCAAACGTGACTGGAATTACACGGACTGTAGTTTCCTTTCTATAAATTTCAGAGCCAAAGGAGAAAATAGTGACACGTGGCAAGTCGTATCAGTTCGCTCTACTGAACCAGTCCATAATTAGGTCATTGTGGGAGATTGGACATAACTTTTCCTCGAAGAATCCAAATCAAGTCAGACCTGTGGCATTTGAAAGAAGCTTCAAAGGACTACTACAGGGCCGAATTTGAGATATTGAGGATCAGAGAGTATAGAGATAAGTCAATTTCAATATCGAGCTCCTCAAAAGAAAGTAAAAGTTGTGTTTCGTTTTTTCCGAATTGCATAAGTCTTGTTTGAAGAATCAAGTTGAATTGATTCCAAGGGCATATTGTAGAATAGATATTAGTATTGGATTCTCAAATGGCCCCTAAAAATAATTCAACACCCATTAAGCCTTTAGAAGGATCTACCATGAGTCATGAAGACGAAGAATGGCAACATGACATATCAGAATTACAAGAGAAAGTCCAACAAATTTCACTCTCGTAAAGAGCAACAAAAAATGACATGGAATTTTTGAAGAAAGGCGTGGAAATAAGATGGATGGTTTGAAGAAATGTGTGGAATCTAATATGGATGGTTTGAAGAATGGCATGGAAGCTAAGATGGATGGCATGGAAGCTGGCATGGAATCTAAGATGGATGACATGGAAGCTAATATGGAAAACATGAAGAATGATCTAAAAGCAGACATGGAAGGTTTGACAAAGTTAATACAAGAAAATTTTCCTAATGGTGAAAATATAGTAGAGGAAACTCATGATGAGAACAAATTAAATGTTAATCGTGATTTCATAAACTCTAATGTTGGAGGGAAGAACCACCATATTACATAAATGGATATGAGGAAGTTTGATGGAAAGGATCCTGTAATATGGATACTACAGATGGAGAAATATTTTGATCTCAATAATGTGCAAAACACACAAAAGATACGCATTGCAACTTTACATTTAGAACAAAATACATTTGTGTGGTATCGATGGCTTTGCTCCTATAAAAAAATTGTCACTTGGTCAATTTTTACGGAGGAAATGATAGCACATTATGAGGATACAAAGAGAAACATTTTCTTTAGCCAATTGATAAATCTAAAACAAAAGTGTTCAGTGGGGGAGCGCATTGAGGACTTCCAAAAATTAAATATAAGGGTAACTGATATTCCAGAGGAACACAGGATTGATCTGTTCATAGGTACTTTAAAAGGTAACATCCAACATGAAGTTCATGTTTTGGAACCTAATTCATTGGAGAAGGCATCCAGGTTGGCAAGAAAAATTGAATGTAAAATTATGGCGACAAGGAAGACTACCACTCACTTGTATAAAGATGTAAGTGTTGCTACTCCTAGATTTCCACAACCTACAAGGTTGACACCACAACAATTGGAAGAAAAAATAGCAAAAGGGCTTTGCTACAGTTGTGATAGAAAATACACTAAAGGTCATAAGTGTGTTGAGAAGAAATTATTTTACATAGATTGTGAAGAGGAAGAAGAAAATGAACAAGTATCTTCAAAAGAAGAGGATATACACCATGAACATGCCCTAGAAGAGGAAGAAATGAGTCTGACCATATCATGTAATGCATTGGTAGGAATTACCACTCCTCAAACTCTCAATATAGAAGGACATATGAAGAAGAAAAAGGTAATAGTGTTTATTGATTTAGGTAGCACCCATAATTTTATTCATTGTAAGGTAGCCAAGGAATTGAATTGTTTCCTATACCCAGCACCAGAATGTCAAGTGATGGTTGCAAATGGAGGAACTATAAATTGCTCTCGAAAATGTCATAATATCAAGCTAACCATGGGGGAATATGTATTGAATATTCCAATGCTTTCCATTCCTATGGGAGGTGCTGATGTTGTACTATGAGTACAATGGTTACAATCTTTGGGGACGGTAGCTTTTAATTTTCAAGAACTTTTCTTGAATTTTTTTTCAGAAGGAAAGGAAGTAGAATTACGGCATATTGCAGGGAATCCAGGAAAGATAATAAGCTCTAATTTCATGACAAAGCTTCTAAAGAAATAACAACGAGGCGTAATTGCACAATTATGCTCACTAGAAGTTCCAACACCAAAATCATCTATTTCTGCAGATCTCCAAAAAGTCTTGGACAATCATTCCAAGGTGTTTGAAACTCCCAAAGGACTCCCACCTATTCGTGATCATGATCATGCTATTCATTTTATTCCAGAAAGTGTTCCTCCAAACATCAAGCCTTATAGATATCCTTATGTCCAAAAGAGAGAAATTGAACGTACGATTGTAGAAATGTTAGAGGCGAGTATAATTCAACCTAGTCAAAGTTCTTTCTCTACTCCTGTAGTATTGGTACACAAGAAGGATGGATCATGGTGCATGTGTCCGGATTATAGGGAACTCAATAAGCTCACCATTAAAGATAAATTTCCCATTCCTGTGATTGATGAATTATTGGATGAATTACATGGAGCAATTTATTTTACCAAGTTGCATCCTCGTTTAGGATATCATTAAATTAGAATCAACAGTTGATGAATTCCATTTTCAAACCCTTCCTTAGAAAATTTGTGCTAGTATTTTTTGATGATATACTAATCTAAAGTAGGTCTTGGAAGGATCATGTTCAACATGTTGACAGGGTGCTCAAACTATTGCAGGAGAAACAATTATATGCAAAAACATCCAAATGTTTTTTTGGAGTACAAGAGGTGGAATATCTTAGTCATATTGTATCTCACGAGGGTGTTAAGGTAGACCCTAACAAAATTAAAGCCATTAAGGAATGGAAAGTCCCCACAACCATAAAGCAATTGCGAGGATTTCTCGGGTTAACAGGGTATTATTGCAATTTTGTTAAGAATTATGGGAGAATAGCATCACCTCTAACAAAATTATTGAAGAAAGATGCATTTTCATGGACTCTTGAAGCAACTAAGGCCTTTGAACATCTTAAAGAGGCAATGTGCCTAGCACCGGTCTTAGCTACGTCAGACTTCACAAAAACCTTTATTGTGGAATGTGATGCCTCGGGAAATGGAATTCATCTTGTTTTAATGCAATAAGGAAGACCCATTTCTTTTTAAAGTCGTCCAATCAAAGGAAATTATTTACAGAAACCTATTTATCAGAAGGAAATGTTAGCAATACTGCATGCACTAAAGAAAAGGTGAACTTACCTAATGGGAAAACACTTCAAGGTAAAAAATGATCATGATAGTCTTAAACACTTTTTGGAACAAAGACTATCTTCAGAAAAGCAGCAAAAATGGGTCACAAAGATGTTGGGTTATGACTTTGAAATAATCTACAAAAAAGAGAAGCTAAATGTTGTTGCAGATGCACTCTCAAGAAAGAATGAAGAGGTGGAAGCACTGCTTTGGCCATTTCTATTATCCAACCAGATTGGATAACCGAAGAAAGAGATGAATGGAAGAAGGAAAAAGAAGTGTGGACACTCATTCAAAATTTTCACAAAGATCCTGGCACATCTGATACATTTAGTTGGAAAAATGATTCCTTATGGTACAAATATGGCTTATATCTTTGTAAGAATTCCCAACTAAAACAAAAGATTCTTTTGGAATTGCACACTTCTCCTTTAGGAGGACACTCAGGATTTTTAAAAACTTACCACAGGGTGAAAAAAGAATTTTTTTGGGATGGCCTTAAATCTGATATTCAAAAGTTTGTGGCGGAATGTTTGGTTTGCCAACAGAATAAAGTGGAAACAATTAAGACCCCAGGACTTCTACAACCTTTATCCATTCCAGGTCAACGTTGGGAGGAGATTTCAATGGATTTTATCACGGGTTTACCTAAGTCCGAAGGAAAGAGTGTCATCATGGTGGTAGTTGATAGACTTACCAAGTATGCACACTTTTGTGCATTATCTCATCCATTTAAAGCAAGTACGGTTGCTACTACATTTATGGACAGAATTCAAAAGCTACATGGAAGCCCAAGGGTCATTGTGAGCGACAGAGATCCCATTTTTACTGGAAATTTTTGGATGGAGTTATTTTCTTGTTTGGGTACTCAATTAGCTCATAGCTCATCTTATCATCCTCACTCTGATGGTCAAACTGAGATAGTAAATAAATTTTTGGAAGGATATCTTCATTGTTTTTTATCTAATAAACAAACATAATGGGTCAAGTGGTTACCTCTCGCTGAATGGTGGTATAACACTTCCTTCCATACTACAGAAAAAATGACCCCATTTATGGCACTTTATGGATATCATCCACCATCCATCACATCATCTTTAAGATAAAATTCAAAGGTTCAAGCAATGGAAGATCACATCAAGCATCAACAAGAAGTTCTCCAACTCTTAAAGAATAACCTGAATTTGGCACAAAATCGAATGAAACAACAGGAAGACCAACATTGCAACGAGAGAAGTTTTGATGTAGGAGACTGGGTATTTTTACAGCTACAACCATATAAACAAATGTCCCTCAAGCAAGCTAAGAAGGATAATAAATTATCGCCAAAGTACTATGGTCCTTACAAGGTGTTGCAAAATATTGGTACTATGGCATACAAATTGGAGCTTCATGCTTCTTCACGAGTGCATCCAGTTTTCCATGTTTCATGCTTAAAGAAGGTTATAGGTGAAAATATTCCAGTTCAAACAATATTGCCAGAACTTGATGAGGAAGGAAAAATCATATTGGAACCTGAAGTGGTCATGGAAACAAGAACTCGACAGCTACGGAATCGATCAATTTTAGAGTATCTCATCAAGTGGAAGAACTTACCCACTGAATATTCTACATGGGAGGATGAGAATTTTATACAGAAGCACCCAAAGCTACTCAAGCTTTGAGGAAAACACCTTTTTGAAGGAGAGGGGCATGTTAGGTCCCTATATTACTAGTATAGTCCCTTATTGTTGTTACTGTAACCCCCTTATTTTTATTATTGTACCCCTGTAACCCCTATATTGTTATTATTGTGCCCTTAAATTATTATTGTTAGGTCAGCTAGGATCACATTGTGGCCCGAATAGGATTACATTGTTCCCCCATGGGCTCCTATATATAGAAAGGAGGTTTTGTAATTTTCATCATCCAAGAATTTTTCATTCATGTAATGTATTGGAGGTTGCCCCCTTGAAGTGGCTTATTTCTAAGGCGTTGATATCTCTTTTATTCTATTTTTGGAGTTGGTTTCACAACATATCTAAGAAGATGGTCACCCATACATAACATGCAAGGGAATTTAACTTTGTGGGGATGACTGGAAGGTTTCTCAACATTAGTTGCATCAGTAAAAATTGTTGCTTGGTTTCGCCCTACTTATTTTGCTTCTTTTTAATCTTCTTATTCTTATACTTCTTATCCATATGGTTACTAACCGTCATTCTTTCACCAGACAAAGAGGAAAAAGAGGAATAAAACCAAATAGGTGAAGAAGGTAAAGGGTCAACTTTAGGTTGATGTTGTTCAGGTGGAGGAGAACTTGGTTGAGAAGCAGTTTGGACATTCGAAACCATAGGGGTCGAAAACAACCAAACCGGCAAACAAATGGTAAATATGGGACGGGACTATGTTTCCATATAAGGAGCACCAATATTTCTAAAATAAGGAAAAGGACCATAATTACTTTCAGGGGGATTTCCTTGATTGGTAGACTCGGGAACTATTTCCATTAGTCTCAACTTAATATCCACTAAGGAGTTGTTCCACAATGAGGATGTTGTTATGCGGTGAATTAATTGATTTTAGAAATTAAAGACACAAAATAAAATGAAATAGGGGTAACTAGGAAAAAGGGTTTACCAAGTCACTGTGAACTGCAATATACCACCTTGGAAAACCAAGGATTTATGTATGGGAAGGAAATCTCCTTGAATGTTGTGTTCGGTGTGTAAGAGTGTACAAGGTGGCCGAATCAATTACCCATGGTATGATAGCAACATATAAGCACTTCCAAAATATACTCGATGGTAATGAAAGTGCAGTTTGTGGTATTGTTGTCTAATCTGTTATCGTATGATGAGAGCATTCCCATATACTTTTCATGCATGGAGCGCCATCCAATATACCCGGAGGTTCCCAAAGAATGGTCTGATACACTTACGTATGTGAAATGGGATATCACCCCTGAAGCACCTCTCTAGCATAGACCTCTATGTGTGTCGTTAAGATTCAAATGCTCCTTAGGTTAATTGAGGTGAATTTTAGAGTTGATATTGAATTAAGTTTCGATTTCAAGGCTCAAACTCGATGTCACCTGGACGCTCCTATGATCTAAATAATATGAAAAAAAGAACTCTTTTCATTTTATTTTTAACAATTAAAGGCCTAACTAAGAGGGGTAGAAGAATTCAATCAACAACGCAAAAAACAAGTGATGTAACAATCGATCTCCTCAACTTCACTATCCTAGTCAAAAGTAAATCCCTATATGCAATGCATGATGCATCAGATTTTTCTATTTTATTCCACTTAATTTTCAGATGAAAACTAAGATATTTTCCTAATCACAGATAAAAGAAACTATTTAGAACGATGACTAAAACACCAATTCTTTCAAGCACTCAATCATCAAACAATTTTGTTTGCTAATGACCTAAGGAAAACAAAAAAGGAAAATTTAAACAAATTCTTATCAAAGGCACTCAAAACCAAAATCAAATAATATGGGGAATTTTGAGAGACCAAAAGACACTCAAGGACATAAGGAGGACCAACTGAAACAAATTTAATTAGAGAGAAAATCAGAAAAATACGTTTTTTTTGCAGCATACAGGGGTCAGTGCAGGTGCTAAAAGGGCCATGGTGCACTGCAATGCAGGTGCAGAGAAGGATAGGGTTCACTGCAATGCTCTGTCTCTAGACCAGGGGTTGTGTTGATAAAGGGATTCCAATTTCTGAAACAAAAAATGCAACTACATCTCAATGAATGGTATTCCTAGGTTTGTTCAGGACTAAGTGAAACAATGAAGGTCTGAACAAGAGGAAAAGCAAGTACTAAGGACAAGGAACCACCAAGGGAATGAATTGACCCCTAGCAGAGTCACCAATTTTTTATGCAGAATCTATGACCGCACACAGAAGTATCTTCCCTAGACCTAGTGGCCTAGTCTAGAACAACAGAAGGAAAATAATACAATTTTTCCCTTAAAGTAATTGAACAACGAAATGAGGCTTACCTCGAATCCATAAATCTTCACTCTCTTCTTGGCTTGTACGCTCCAATCCTAGCTCTGATTGATATAATTAGAACCTACACATACAAATACAGCAAGTCAAAGATATGCGACATACAAGTAGCATTATCCAATCACTTCATTCAATGGACCAGCAAAGAATTAAAACACTTGAATGTAAACATCATATATAGGAAAAAAATGTTCTCTTTGTATTAATAGAAATGGATAGAGTTACAACCAAATATGGAAGTTGGTCATGTAGAGAACTTCCCAAGTTGAATTGTCATTCCTTGCCACAAAGCACACCCCTATGTCACCTCAATGCATGGAATGATGACTCTCTTAGATCCAAGACAACAACATGAGTATAATCAATCTCCAAAATAAAATCCCTAGGTTGTGGATGGTAGTAAATATATAGGATAGGATGGTGTTTTAGGAATTCTTATCCATTTACCAATCTAAGCATGAGATCCACTCTTGATGGTAGGATGAGCTCAAGGGATAATGGGTTAAATATACAAGGTAGGATGAGATAGGATTCAAAGGTCTTATCTAAGATAAATGGTTAGAACAACTCCTGGAAGCTTCTGGAAGAGGAAGCTTCGAGATTCTTTTTATTTTTCTTGAATTTCTAGAATTAGTGCACCCCAGCAAGGGACAACCTGCTAATGATCATTGTGGGTGTAGAGTGGAGAAATCTACACTAAACGCAGTATCATAAGGGAAAAGGGTGTTTTGGGCCTTAAAATTATGGAAATGAAGCAGTTAAGCCCAGAAACTCAAGGATTAGGGAGATTCATGCCTAGGTATTTGTGCAAGGATGATGATAAAGTGTTGATGGATGTTGATTGATCCAGTTAACAAACCTGTTGACCAGATGTGAAAAAATTTCCTATAACACCTATACCAAATGGTGTGAGGTCTAATTGGGATCGAATATCAGGGAGACCCCTTTGAATGTGGGCAGGTCCAGCACTATCAACATTTTTGGTGCTAGAACTAGGGCACTAGATTTTTATGGTTGATAACTCCTCCCACCCATATCATACTTCTTCAAATCAAGGAAAAAATATTCCCAACACCTCTCCAACTCATATTCCTGAAGCAGGTGAATCTTTTCAACAGGGCCAGAGTAAACTTACGAAGTTTCCTACAATCACATCTGACCAATTCGCCCTATAACCCATCGCTTTGCAAAGGCTATTGGAATAATTCCTGGAGCACACAATATTCCTTATTTTCCAAAGAATAAAGAAGCAACTCCCAATGGGATAGTAGTTTCTATAGTTGAAGATTTTATTTTTTCTACTCTTTAAGAGTTAGCAAAGTCTCCAGAAAACACATAAAAACCAGAGAAGCCCCCATCTTACAACAAGGGGGACGTGGACAACGTCGTGCTCTAAGATGAAACTTTCCATGGGTTTTGTGGTCATAGAGAATATTCTCATATTATGAAGAAGAGGTGGAGAACATAGATGAAAACATGGCAAACCAAGATCTGGATTGGATGTCTGAGGGCCCACTCATTCTTCTGAGTATTTTACATAAGATTTCGAGACACCCAGAGAAGTTGTTAACAAAATATGCCCCTGACAAGGCAACCAAAGTGTAAGACCATTTGGATAACTTCTATCCACACCTACAGATGCTCGAGGTATGTTATGACAATGTTGCATGTAGATGTTTTCCTTTTACCTTAGATGGTAGATAATTTGTTTAGTATCACAGTCTTCTCGCAAACTCAATTCAGAATTGGAAGGCGTTTAAAAATTTGTTTCTCGAAAATTTAGTTGATGACAAAACCTCGTCCATGTTATTATAAGAGTTATGGAATATCAAGATGGGGAAAATAAAAGGTCAAATATTTTAATCAGAGGTTCAATCGCACATTAAACAAATTTCCTACGGATACAAAACCTCGTGTCTCCATCACATTTGATTATTACACTTCTGCTTTTCTAGTGAGTATTGCATAGTTCATGAAGAGAACTACGAAAGAAACATTGGCAAAAAAATTTGAAGAAGGTATTGTAGTAGAAAATGACTTGTGTGCAAGTGGAGTCATTGTCAACAATTAATCATCTAAAGACTCCACGCATACGGGAAAAATGTCTCAGGCCTCTTTGAGTAAGGCCAAGGATAAAGAATCTATTGATCTTGAAAGATTGGCTAGTACCATCAAGTCCCTTTCGAATGAGTTGGAAGAGTTAAAACAAAGGAAAAGCGAGACCACCATGAGCAGCAAGCCCCCAAAATTCAACTTCCTAAGAAGGATTAACAATGAAAATAGCAGCAATAGTCAGTCGGCTAAGTTTGCACAAAGATCGGATGTTGTGTTGAATGTTGAAAGCATGGACATGGACCAATATTATTCCTTCAATCAATAATATCATTTAGAAAATACATGCTCACAGTGGAATCACAACATGAATGCTTTGGTTGCACACATTATTTACATAGTACTTTTAGATGAGCAGACTGAGAAAAATAAATAAAAGGAAGAATCTGATGTGGTTGAATGGATTACAGGTGTCGTACATGCATTAAATGATTTTAGCTATGTGTTCACTGCTGAGAAGAAGAATGTCGAAGAACCATCACTAAGTGAGGCCCTGAATCAAAAAAAAATAGTCTATACAAGTTAAGGATCGAAGGGCCAGTTTCTGAACAAGAGCTAACGAGACAAAAATTGAAGGAACATTTGTTCATAAAAATAACACCACCTATCAACTCGGCTCAGAACACTCACGATAAGTATGGAAATGCGGCTACAACAAAGAACACTTTCGCCAACAGTAAAAGCAAGTCTACCATTCCATAAGTGTTAAAAAAAACCACTCCTCCAAATAATCTAGCAATGCCCACTCCGTTGGATTATAATATAGTGGAAGACATGAATAAATTGTGATCTAATACTTCAATATTCGAGCTTACAATGATAGCAAGCCCGTGATAATTACTTGTCTGAGCCCTTGACCATCCTTCATCAGGTGATAATGCTTCTTCGCAGAAGGAATCTAGTAAGTCTTATGGTCCCTTGGAGTTATTTTCTAATGCATTAACATTAGAAGCTAATACTCTATGCTCTCCTCTTTTATTGACTTTTGAAATTTTCAATTATAATGTTCACAATTTCTTAGTTGATTTTGGTGCATCCATAAACATAATTCTATTATCTATAGACAATAAAATCAATGTTTAATGGGATAAGACCAATACACATATTATACAGTTGGACAAGTCTCTTGTCCAAGCTATTTGTGAACTCATAAATGTTCTTATTCTCATATCATTTGATCATTGAGTTCACCAGTGCATAAACATAGTAATTGTGGACATCCCGGAAGCCTACAGTGTATTGCTAAGTAGAGCCTAGTCAAGAAAACTACAGGGGTATATTTCTACATACTGGTCACATTTATGGCTTCCATATAAGGGAAGGGATAATCAAATCTGGGTGGAATCATAACCTTATATGAAGCATATTGTCACACCCTTTGAGGGATAAAGTGAGCATGTGAATTTCACATATTTAATTTTTGGAAACTATTTTTTGGAGATTGGCCTTGGGTGTTACCTTGCTCATCGTTCCCCACTTCCACCAGATACATAGTTGGAACTCCTTCCAGGTTCAACTGGTGGAAATGACCTATGTATAGTAGATAGTAGCACTACTAGTGTAGGATGTAGCTCTAGTATTTATAATCTGTGGATTTTGTATTTTGACGGTTCTAAGTCATAGGAGGCCTCTAGAGGTGGTTGTGTTTTAATATATGTGCAACAGAGAAAACACCAAATTTATGGCTACTTGGAATTTGAGTGAACAAATAACACTGCATAATATGAAGCACTCATATTGGGCTTACAAAAAGAAATTGACCTCAAAGTTGCGGTACTTAAAGCAATAGGTGATTCTGAGATCGTCGTACGATAGGTATGAAATACTATGCATTGTGTGTCACTTAATTTAAAAAGTTATCAATAAGAGGAATTTCATTTGATTTCTCAATTCCAAGCTTTCAATAGTGTATTTTTTCCTAGAATGTGTAACACAACTGCAGATGCATTAGCAAATGTTGTTGCTAGGTTGTCACCGCTTAGGGAAAGTTTTTCTACTAAAATTATTTATAAGCCATTTGTACCTAACAATATCACTAATTTACGTTTTTTCTATAATGACCAACAAATATTTCATTTCATGGCAAACGTTGATGTGTTCAAAGATGAATCCATTGACGAAGACGAGCACGAAAAATCAGTTCAAGATATAGATTGAGTAAACAAGGGGAATACCATGCCTAAGGGTGTGTTATCATTGGAAAAGTTGTATGACTTAAAAAATCTCTTTTGAGGGCCAATGAATGTGAAAACTCACAACTCAACTTTTTTGCATGAACAGATCAAAATGGGTACAGAAAGTGATCCAAAATTTGTCAATCTCGGTACTTGTTGCAGACCTCAAGAGAAATAAGCATGTATCCTCCTTTTCAAGTAGTATTGAGATGTGTTTGCATGGATGTATGAAGAGCTCAAAACCTATGACACGCAAATAATCAAACATGTCATTCCAATAAAAGAAGGGGCCAAGTCTTTTCAACAAAACTTGTGGAAAGTACACCCGACGCTTGAGCCATTGATTCAAAAGGAGTTAACGAAGTTTTTGGATAAGTGAATCATTTATAAAGTGTGACATTCGACGAAGGTTTCTAATTTGATCCCAATAAGGAATAAGTCCGAGGATATTTGCATGTGCATGGATTTTTGAAATCTCAATCACGCCTTGGACAAAGAAAATTATTTGGTTTTGTCAATGGAGCAGATATTACAAATAGTATCAGGGTCAGAAATGTTTTATATACTCAATGGATTTTCTGGCTACAACTAGGTTCTAGTCTCATAACCTGACACACTAAATATAACCTTTAGAACGAAGTGGGGCATTTTTGCTTTCAAAATAATTCCATTTGGGTTGGTTAATGGTGGTGCAACCTTTCAACGTGCAACGGACATCGCATTTCATGGTTTGATTGGTCAGAGCATAGTGGTGTATCTTGATGATGTTACAGTGTTTTCGAGAAAAAATTTGAGCGATGTCGAAAGTACGGGATGTATCTTAATCCCAAGAAGAGAATTTTTGCAGTGTCTGAGGGAAATCTTTTGCGACACATCATAGAGAAAATTGGGATTAAAGTGGGCCCTAAGAGGCTCAAGGCTATCACACAGATTCCCTTCCTAGTGAATAAGAATTCCGTGCAGTCCTTCCTAGGGAATATTAATTTTCTCCTCAAGTTCATCTCCGATTACGCTCAAATATTGAAGCCTATCCATGAGATGGTGAAGAAGGATGCAATGTATAAGTGGGACAAAAGGGAAATGGATGAATTTTCTCATATTAAGCTAGAAATCATGGAAGCACCATTCCTATACACCCAAATTTCAATAAGGACTTCCTTCTCTACACCTTTTCTTCAAATAGTTCTCTTTCTATTGTGATTAAGTAGAAATGTGATCAAAATAATGAGCGGCCTATATCCTTTATGAGTGCTAGCTTGCAAGGACTTGAACTTAAATATCCCACAATCGATAATTAGGATTATGCAGTCTACAAGGCAGTGAAGAATTTCGGCCCTATGTCTTGAAAAATCATTGTATTATCTTTGTTCTACACCCAAAAATACATATCGTTATTTGTCCAACAAGATTTGGGTGAGAGAAGATCGAAATGAATTACTGGTTTAGAAGAGTATGATCTCGAATTCAAACGAGTTCCCAATATCAAGGGCCATGGTCTATGTCTACTTGTAGTAGAAGAAGTGAATTTTCACAAAGATGATTCATCTATTTTGGAGTAGGAGATTGAGATGTAGAATGTGGATTGATCTCCCCCCACTAGTATTTCAACCTCTTGGTATGCAAAGGTGCGATAATATCTAGAGCACGGTACTCTCCCCTTTGATTTATCCATATGAAAAAAAGCGGGAAGTTATATTAAAATATTTATCTTATCAGTTGATGCATGGGGTTTTATTCAGAAACCACCATAATGGATTACTTCTAAAATGCATACAATCACAAGATTCATAAAAAGTGTTGCGTGACCTTCCTAATGGACCCACCGTAGGGCACTTCGCGGGTGACACTACAACACACAAAGTCATGCATGTGAGTTTTATTGGCCCACATTATTCAAAGATGCTCACACTTATGCCCGCAAGTGTTCGGTCTATCAAAGATGTGTCGGTTGAGGAAAGAATTCAGTCGCCCCATTGCAGCCTATCGTTGTGGAAGAACACTTTCAATAATGGGGCTTGGATGTTATCGATGATATTTTTCCGCACTCGTCGTAGAAACACTACTACATTCTTACTTCCATATATTACTTCACGCGGTGGACAAAAGTGTTTCCACTTAAGCGAGTGAACGATTAAAAAGTCATCAACTACCTTAAGAAGAATATCATTAATAGGTTCGACGTTCCGACTTCACTTATTTTTGACAGTGCAAAATACTTTTCATCTCTAATATTATATGATTTTACATTGGACAATGGTATTTATTGAAACATTCATCTAATTATTATCCACAGGGAAACGGCCTTGCTGAATCAACCAATAAGAACCTTGTTTATATCATCAAAAACATTATATTCTCTTATCAAAGGCATTGACATTCTTCTCTGATTAATGCCCTATGGGCTAACTGAGACATGCCTAAACCTTCTCCAAATACCTCTCTGTACTTCCTGGTTTACGAAAAAGAAGTCGTCTTGCCTATGAACATCTATTTTCCTACCCTTCAACTTTCACAAGAATCGCAGGGTAATCCATGCCTATAGGTTTAGGGTAGGATAAACACCCTTCTCAAGCTATAGAAAGAAAGAAAGAAAGAAAGATAAAGAGAAATTTTCTCTTCACCATAGTCATATCAAGTGATGTTTTGACAAGAAGTCTACAGGGAAAAATGAATTGTGTGTGTGACCTGGTCTTGAAGTGGGACAAAACCCACACAGAAAAAGGTAAACATACTAAGTTCTAATCCCTGTGGATCAGACCATACACAGTGCATGAGAACCTTGGATAACACACATATCATCTCCAATATTTAGACAGAAAGAGTGACTCTCTTCCTGTTAATGGACAAGATTTAAAACAATATTTTCAGTGATAGTCTAAGGTTATTCCCTACCCTATGTACATAGTCTTTTATTTTGTATTTTGTTTTGTTTGGTCTTGTGTTGTTGTTTCTTTTCATCTGTGTAAATAAATGTTGTGTGTAACGTGTTTTCTAGCTTCATTGCATGTGGCCGAATTTGAAAAGAGTGTTGTGACACTACAACATTAGAATAACCTTTAGTCATTCTTCTTTGTTTTGGTTACATATTTTGGTCAATGATGTTCTGATGGAAAATACGACTCTTGCATAAGGAGAAGATTTATGTTGAACCATGACACCCATATCCATTCTAGAACCTTACGCCTACACTCGGTTCCATATTTTTCAATGTTTTACATACCTATCCAATAAAGTAGAGAAGGAGAAGCGGAAAATATAAACGAGAAAACCAAAATCAAAGGTCTTTATATGCTTCTCTGAAGGAACAACCTCTTTTTCTCTCAATAAGTCGAGATCTCTCTTACGCCCAATAAATTAATAAGTTCCTATGCACAATTCTCTATAAAATACATAAACAAAGGGAAAAATAAAAGAAAGGATTCATGCTTAGAGAGTTGAAGCAATAAAATCCATCATGGTACAGTCCAGGACCGTTGGAAGCGGAGAAATTTTTGTGTTTATGAAGTGACTCTGTCGGGGTACTATCCAGGCCTGCTGGCAGCAGAGTAACACCAGAGATGAAAACCGCACTCTGAAAATATAAAGCTCGCGAACTAAACCACCCTTCCTTAATTCGAAACATTATGATATTGTTGGTCTTATTTTTATGTTTAACCAAGAAAAGGACAAATGGGACTAATTTTGTGCACGGGGTAAGTGGGAAATCCAAGGTGGTTTTAATGATGAATGAATACTCCCTGAAGAACTAGACCTTTCACAAAAGAATCAACCAAGGCAGAGAAGTTGGAATTCTACCAGTGTCTCGCAAAGTGTTTTCGCTACTACAACACCCTCCAAAATTTTGGCCTACAACTAAATTTCAGAGCCTACTTTTATTTTTCATGCTGTCATCACAAACATCAAGAGTCATTGCATGTGTTTTCTTTAAGTGTTTTGGTCCCATTTGCGAGAAAATAAAAGTGTTGTCTTTTAACATGTTAAGTGCCGCACAATGTACACAAGCTATTTTTGGTGTGTTTAAGGAGTAATTCATGTGTAAATGAGTTTTTATTATCATGAAAACATTTATCACACTCCTTTCCAAAGTTTCAAGCATTGTTGCACAAGTGTCGTCACGGTCGTCACAAAGTGTATCTTTAGAGTCACACTTGGTGACAGTCATCACAAAGTTGAAGCAATGAGGAAAGTGTGTTATTCATGTGTTCTTAGTGTTCCTTTTTGTGTAATCAAGTAATCTAAGTGTGAGATCATACTCAGAGTATTTTTTCCAACAATTATTCAAAGTTGGGAAAACTCCCGGTCGAGCCACTCATCCTCTTTCAACTAGCCTAAACTGCACATTACGCATTCTCAGCCCTTAAGCAGCATCCTTGCCTCTTGGCACTGCAAAATTCATAGTTTATTCCTCCCAGAACTGCACACTGTGCAATTTCAATGCTCAAGCCCAAACCCTGAGCTCCAAAATTGTGCAATCACTTCCTCCAGTCAGGCCCGAACTGCACATTGTGTAGTATCAACCCTCAAACCCATCCCTTGAGCCCCTAAACTACGAATTTTCATAATCACATAGCCTCCTTGTCCCTCTATCACTATGCAGTGGTAAATTTTAGTCCTCAAGCCCTTAGCCTAAATTCTTGAACCCCCAAATTGCGCAATCTTCATGCCCAATCCATCCTGAACTATGAATTGTGTCATCTCAATGCTCATTCCTGACCGTTAACTGCTCGAGTACTGAGCTTCTCTCTCATTCTGCCACCCAGTTTCAGCTCAACGAGTGGATCATCATGCATCATCTTATACTAGGGGTTCTATCGGACTGATGTAGTCTTTTCATGAGTGAATTGCAGATGCAAGTACTCTACCATGCTATGACATAATGATGAAGAAGGATATGGAGAGGAGACCATGCTAGAAGACACCTTTATAGATTAATGTAAAATTTTATCAATCAGGAGGAAGCAAAGGAACATCATTTTGTGACAACATCTCAAGATTTGATAACACTGAAGGCTCCTCATCTCTAAGCCATATGGAGGTGTCATAAGAGATCATATTCAAGAAGACACAAAAAAGAGGCAACAAAGACTGGCTTTACATTTCCATGTCATCAATGTCATTTCATGTCATGTCATGAGTCTTCATTTCCAACATCATTTCGTGGATTAGTGTAAATTCTTATTTCAAAATGTATCATAAAGTGGAAGTACAAAGGACATGTACAAAATGTAAAGAGTCATGTGAAAGTTGAAAATTCACAGGAATTCAAAAGTCATGAGGGTAGTCCAAGGGTCACAAGGATCACCCCATTTTTTATATATATACCCTCATTGTACAAGAAAAGGACTTTTCACCTTGGCTTCTCCCAAAAAGCATCAGAAAGACAAGTTAGTACTTTTGGGGAGCAAGTAGTGGCTCCAACACTCCACTATTGGAGCTAGTGGTATTCATTATATACATGTGTCTTGGGAATTTTACTTAATATATGAAGCCCGATTGCCAACACGTTATTCATGCAAGTATTATGAATATTTATAATATTGTTTTTTAAATGTCTATGATTCATGTTTATTGTCACTTGTACTAAAGTAGTTGAACTATTTTACTTATTTTAGTGCTTATCATATTGAGAATGTGTTTTAATGGTTGTAATTATCATCGCATCCTTGTGGACTATTCCACTAGACTTTAGACGAATATTTCTTGTTTGTGTGCATATATGTTAGAGTGGTACTATTACCTCTCTCTTAGAGGCTCACTTTATTTTCCCTTTGTAATAGAATATCCCTGACACACCTATAACCAAGCATTCACCAGGCATACCTTCTTGCTTTTCTGAGGCATATATGTGATTTTATCTCTTGCTATCTACTAAATCCAAGGAAAACCTTTAATAAAATGGCAACCGGGTTGTATTCTAGATCGGGTTCCTATACCAAATTGTGTGAGACATAATTGGAACCGCATATCAGGGAGACCCCTTTGAATGTTGGCAGGTCCAACATTATCAACAAGTTGGTTATGACAGAACATAAATTATGATTTGTATGCTACTGTAGTTTCCTTGTCTTATGCCAAGTGTGCTTATATGTATGATTGTTGTGTTCTTTCCAAAAAAAAATTATTAACAATTGGGAACATATTTGTGAAGTGATCAGACATTGGTGAGAAGATCAAAGAATTGCAATAGAAGATGATTAGTTGCAGATTCTTAATGTTAAGAGGGGAGCACGACCAAAGTTTTTTTTTCCCATGATCCCGGTGTCTGGGATAGAATCTTAAATCACTGACGCTACCAAACCAAGGATCACAACGAAACTACTTTTCACAACAAAATATAAACAACAGTAAATCTACTAGTGCGCAAAATATACACAATTTTGAACAACAACCCAACTTTGTTATATTGATCTAGTTGAATATACAACAGTTTAGGGCTCACGTACTAGGGATAATGGCCCTCATACATCCACTGATACAAGAATACAAAATTGGGGCTTGGTTTTTCTCCTATTAGAGTCGGTTTTTCCAGTGATAAAAATTAGCTCTTTTAAGAGTTTTCCATTAGGTCATTAGTCAAAATATTTGCTTTTTTAGTCATTCTTCAGCAATAAATTTGATCACTGAGCAAGTCTCATCAAGATATGATACTCCTTCACACTTTTTCATCTCCATTTAGAGGTCTAAAGCCATGTCATTTCATCTCATTTAGGTCAAAGTTAGGGTCAAAACTACCATGAAAGGTATTTAGTTTCTCATTTTAAAAAGGCAGTCAAAATTCCATTACATCCATATAGGTCAAAGTTGAAGGAGTAAGCTTGTTTATAATCCAAAAATAAATTGTGTGTCATGGAATTTCTATGCTCCATTTCTATATTTAAAAAAAAAAATAAAATACTTCGCTGAAAAAGTATATTTTTCGAAATTTACATTATATTAAAGAGTCATCTTTAATATTTCGAATATAAATTTTTAAACCACAGGTCTTAAATCCTATGAGTTATATTTGTTGCCAACATATTCCACTATCAAATCATCCTCCATTTCGATCATGACACATTGCACTCATTCATTCGCCCACCTTTCATCTCACATCGCTCTCGGCATACCGCTACCCCACCAATCAAATCACCCCCACCGTATGTTAAAACTCTGCCACTTCGTAGATCATCCATCACATCACCGTTTCATTCGAAAACCCATGTCAAAGTTCGACCCCCCTCATCGTCTAAGACTTAACGTCGGGGGGGTCCGAAATAAGTGGTATTGTACAGTGCCTCTACTTATATGTGTCAGGCCCATGCAATTTCACACCCCCCCCCCCCGACATGAAACCACTTCCCGCTCCAACACACCTATGAAATCTTGCTTACCGCTGATATTAAACCATCATTTCTCCCACCTATCATGTCATGCTGACGTGGACTGGCCTATCCAATCGGTTTAATTCTCACGTTCTCCTTACCGTTAGCCAATTAATTCAAAGGCTAACCATTAGGAAATGTACCCGCGCCTATTTTCAAACGGAAAACAAGCTTAATTTCCTATAGGTTCACCATTGCATGCTTGTTCAAGATTTTACCTAGCCTTTTCAATCTACTTTGCGGAGGTTTTCGAGTTTTCAGTCATTACCAGAGTTCCAAAGATAAAATTCACTAGCATTTAAATCCTTCTCTTGCAGCTACATATTTTATTTTAGTTGCAGAGCTCATTTTTAGTCTTGGCCTTTGTTGTGTATCAAATAATTCCTGCTTTCTGCCATTCCAATCACATAAATTTTTTCTTCTTACCATTCTCACAGATTCAACCATGCCTCCTAAAAACAAAGGACCTGAACAAACAGTAAGTCTGCTAATACATCCTCCTGTTGATTTTCACCATATTCCCTTAGCAGATAAAGATTACAAGATACATGAAACCTTAACTGATATTGATCTTTTTGACTTATATTGTTGGTTAGAAGATAAGTTCTTGGATAAATCAGATGACATAGGACTATGGGACTCTAATATCCCTCATTTAAACTTTCCTCATGCCCATAGTTGCCCAGATTTTGTCAGGAGATGTTAGGCTTGGTATATGCCATACCAGAGAGCTATTATAGCTCCTACAGGAGAGATTTTAGTGACCATTGATGCCCAAACAATTGAAAAAATGATGCAAGCCCCAAACATAGAAGATGCCACACCATTTTCTCGAGAATCCTCGATAGAAATTTATCAGAAGTTAGACTTTACAAAGAGAGCTCAAACTCTTGAACTTTTCATGACAGAAAATGACCCATTACCTAAGAAAAACCCTCCATTTCCAGCATCCATATTCCCCAAAATAACCAAACAAATTATCACAGTCATAACTTACCTTCTTCATTATTATTCAGACCAATGGGTAGATGAAGGCATCATAGGTTTTTTGTCCATATTTTCCACTTATTCCAAACCCTCCATCATTTTCAATTTCAGTTATTTTATTGCAGATGCTATCCATGATCAGTTTGTGGAATTCACAACTGAAGAGGTTTTCAGTTATGCCTTTGTGTTAGTCTATTTATTTTTGTACTCTCAGGGGGGAAAATTTAAGTTTTCTCTACATAAATTGGATGAATAAGGCCACCAACAGTCAATCATTTTCTGGACTTCACTAGCCATGAAGGAATAGAAAGAGTATTCTTATAAATAGTTTGTGGAATTATTTCTTTAGATAACATTCAGTTTGTTAAACAGTACTCCAGAGCCAATAATTAGTGAGGAAATCGGGAAGGCATTGCAGTTATCAGAACAAGCTAAGAAATGGGATTGATATCTTTACCAAAACTATACAGGGCTTAGATTTTATGGGTGTGAACTTCCCCCTTATAAGTTGCCTAAATTCCTCCCCATGAGGATTTTTTCACTAGAATATATTACACAAATGATCAATGCAGATGAAGTGCATTTTGTCTCTGCTAAGAAGAAGTCACAGTTTAAAATCAAAACACAGATAGGTCCTTTTATCTGTAATAGTAGAGCGGCAAGGGAAGAGGTAAATAATTGTTGAAGGAAATGCATTTGAGCCCAAGCTTTACTTGGTCTTATGATCCAATTGGTGTCATCTCTAAATTGAGGGTGGAAAATAAATCTACAACATATTTTCATACACCTAGACTAGAAATTGAAAAAAATATGAATCAGCTTGAATGGACATCAGGCACACTACAAGAGGCGGAGGAGAAGACATTATCTACAACATCATTTCATACTCCAATTGCACAAGAAAGAGTAGGTGTTACACAGCATTTTTTCACCATCCCTGCAATCCCTCATCACGTACATTGGAGGACTATTCCCGTGACCTGTGAACAGTAAAATGTCCTGGAAACACCTTTATGGCATCCTTCTGCATAAGGGCAAGAATTCTCCTGAAGAAAATTTCCTAAGAAAATCACTAAAAACATATGTTTGGGCATTGGCGTGAGCAGCTAGTTCATCACTCGTGTTGACCTGGGAAATTTACACTAAGCCCGCGCCACCTTGGCGCTCTATCCCTGTGTATTGCCTGCGCCAAACCTATTTGTGAATGTTTTTTAAAAATTAAAGGTGGAATTTTGATTCTAACAACTTCAGAATGAATCATCAAAAAGAGGTTGGGTTGTTTGGCTCCGGATCTCCCTGTTTAGGAAGTGGTTTTCCACCTCCCATGGAACCTTCCTAAGAGATATGACTATCCCCCCATGATTATAGGGATCCTAACCTTTCCTTTTCCCTCTATAAAATCCTCCCCTCTCTATTTGCAAGCTAGCTGAAACAGAGCTAAACATTTGGGAAGAAAACTATAGCTGAGCAACTATTGAGAGCAGAGCTAAGGAGAATCCCGTAAGAGAGAGAGCCTTGTCTAAATTCCCAACAAGCTTTGTGAGACACGCTCTGCTAGAAGCACTGCTGAAGGAAGAATGCGACGTCGGAACTCGGTTGTAATCTTTCTTTCATATTTTAATATATGCTCGACTATGTTATTCGTTCCATCGTTGTATTTCTTATTTGTGTAATGCAATTTGATTCAATATTTTTCGAATAATTGATAGTTACATGTTTGAATTATTACATTGTATGTCGTCGTTTTTCTCTACATATGTACAGGTGTCCAGATGTGGTGAGCAAAAGGATTGTGATCTGTCGAGCTAGGAACGGGAAGCAGCACTTCTTCTTCGACAACAGCACTGTAGGACTTGAGGTAAGCTATCCATCATAGCTTTGTCTTTTGTAACAAGGAATCGATATCGTAGCATGTTTTGTTTGTTGCTAGACCCACTCTAGGGCTAGTGGGATCACCTCTGTCCATAGAGGGGATTAACCTCCACAAAAAATTGGTGACTCCGCTGGGGATCAGTGTGAGTTTGTATTTCATCCTTTAGGTCGTCTTCTTGGTATTTTCTTGCTTAGCTTTCTTTTCTGCTTATCTTTGCTGAGTCTAAGACCCCTTTTCAGCCCCAGAGGATCAATCTGACCTCTGTTTTTCCAAAATTTTCATCTTTCCAAGGTTGGCTTGATTGGCGCGGGTTCCATCCTGACAATCACGCCAGCTGGCACTTGTTGCCAGTTTATCACTCGCGCCATCCCCTGTCTGGTGTGGATTACAGCCAGACAGTCACACCAATTCCTGTAGGTGCTAGGGTTTTCCTTTTTTTGGAGTTTTTGGTCCATCTTGGTGTCTCTGGTGTTTTCTTAGTTTGGTTTGAATGCTTTGGGTTTGTTTTTTTACTGAGATTATCTTTTATCCTTCGGTTTTTTTCCCTTTTCTGTAAGTTTTGATTTTCAGCCCTAGGTTTTCTAGGTGTTCCAGCCTGCTGAGCCTCCCATGGGAGTTTTGGGTCCTTGGTTCCCTGGTAAATTTCGTTTCTGCTTCTCTGCATTCAGCTTCTTGGATCCATTTGAGTGATTGCGTTAATTGAGTGATTGTCCTCTCTTTCGTTCAGTTCTACTCTCGTCACTCCAAGCCTAGATTACATGGCTTATTTGGGTCTCTTTTGAGATCTTTCTTTGATTTGAGGTATTTCGTCATTGATTTGAGTCTTGTTGGGCATGTTTTGAGTTGAGTGAAATTGTCTTGTTTCAGCTCTCGCTTCACCATTCTCGAATTGGTGTTTTGATTCATTTTTCATGTCATTTAGTGCACTTGCTCTGATATATTGAAAAAATAAATAAATAAATAAATAAAAAATCTTTTGCATTCTTGATTAGCATAATGAAAATTGGAAAATCTTTCGCATTTCTAGCATTATATAATTATAGGGAAGAGCTTTTTCAGTTTCATTAGCTTGCATAAGATTCAGTAGTGGATGTTTTTATATGTTCATATTATTGATATCACTTGGAAGCTCTTAACTCTCTCGTAGATAGCCTTTCATTGAATGAAATGGTATTGCTTTGGCATGTAGCTTGCATTTAGAATTTTCCTGAGATCCAACATTCGATAGGGCCTTGGAACTGAAACTTAAATTGAATATCAACTTTAAAATTTATTGAATTAACCTAAGGCAACATTGAAACCTAATGGAACATTTAGTGGTCTAAGTTAGAGATGTGTTCCGGCGTCTTAAAACCTAGCAGCTGTCGCTCGCCATCTAGCTTCAGACAGCGCTAGTATGGACCTATGCTCCCCATACCGTCGAGTATATAAAGGGAGACCCCTCTAGGTTGCAATCCTTTTATCTGTAGGAAGCCGAGTATGCCGCCTTGTAACCGTGATACACCGAACACAACATTCGGGGAGACTACCTGCACGTACGTCAAGTCCTTGGTTGATTTCTTTTTCATTTTATAACCAAGGTGTATATGGAATTTCACGGGAACGTGGTACACCCTTCTACCTAGACTACCTGAGCAGTCATTTTTTGATCTTTGCTGACTCCATAAATTTGAAAATATCATTGAGCACTTGTCCTTTCATGCTCGTTTCCAACCTGAAAGTGATAAAGTCACTCTTAAAATATGAAACGATAGAATTTTGTTTCAATGTCTTAAAAATTAACTACCTACGAAATATTCCTGGTTAAAGTTAGTTTCCTTAGGTTGTTGTTTTAAAATTTGTTTCTAATGGAAATGTTTCCAGAGTTCACTAACCTAGGAATCCCTTCTGAAGGGAATCTTGGTCCTTTTCCTACTTTTGGGAATGTTGGTGCTCCTTATATGGAAACGTTTTCCCTGCCTAGTTTAACTATTAGGTTGCCTGTATGGTTATTTTTTACCTCGATGGTCCCGAGTGTTCCGTCCACCATACATCCATCTCCTCCACCAGAACAACATCATGTTTCTTCTAAGGTGGACCTCTCCCCTTATTCACCTATTTATTCGTCCTCCTCTTCTACTTCCCCTGGTGAAAGTATGGATTCTAGTAACTAGGTGGCTAAGAAGAAGAAGAAGAAGAAGTCAGATACACTAGAGGCTAAAACTGCAACTACTGCACTTAGGAAACCTTCCATTGCAGAACCGTCCAAACTTCCATGGAAAGTCAAATTACCTTGCATGCTCTGCAAAGGTAACCATCTGCTTCGAGACTGCCCTGGCATTCCCAAGGTACTTGATGCATGGTCTGACAGTCATCTGTCGTTGCTTTTAGCTTCTGGAAATCATATTGACACATCTTCGACTAGTGCTGATAAGACTCATAAGAAACAGGGAAAGATTACCAATCCTTGTAAGTTGTGTGAAGGGCATCATCCCATTCAGCTTTGTCCATACATGGATGAAGCCACGAGAGTGCTGGACAACTCTACTATTTCTGCACCCTTCCTTTCGGCTGGTTACCAAAAGCTTTCTTTGAGCCTCCGCTAGTTGATTCCATGATCGGTAAAGAGTCATCCTTGGTCGATCCTGCTCCCCCGGAAATTCAAATTCAGGAATTCGTTCCCGACCAACCATTGGTCATGGGATCGGTCGATCTGACCCCATCGGTGGTTCATCAAGTCTTTTCCGTTGAGATTCGATCTCATCCCCCTCATGTTCTTCGTGTTTCTTCAAATTCCTCGGACTTGGCGAAAGATTCGTCCGTCCCTATGATGCAAGAAGATGCTCCTCCTACTCCCGTGATGGAGGTCCAAGAGAGTGCTCCTCTTACCCCGGTAACACCGAGGGACAACCATCTCAGTTCGATGGTATCCCCCCCAAGTAGTTTGGTCGCTTCCTTTGATTGAATTCGATTTGTCGAATACCGCCTTCCGTCTTATGTGCCTTTTGAGATCACAATACAAAACTTTGATGTGGTCGTACCCAGCACCATTATAGATGAAGGTGTGTATGTTATTATTCTGTCTTAAAATACTTGGCAAGCTTTTGGTTCTCCACTGCTTATGCCTGTTACCCAGAATCTACTGGCTTTTAACAGAGGAACCAGTCAATCGTTAGGGATCCTTCCGAATTTTCCTGTTACTTTGGGAGGGAAAACCGTCCATATAGACGTGATGGTTGTTCCAGGCCCCTTGGATTTTAATTTTCTCTTGGGGCGCGACTATACTTATGTCATGGGAGCAGTTGTCTCCTCCCTCTTTCCTGTGATTTATTTCCCACACAAGGGATGGATCATGACCATTGATCGGCTTTCATTCTTTGGTCCCAACGTGACATCTAGTCCACCATCATCCCTTCTGAGTCTTTATCCGTCAGTTGTATATTCCCGGCTGCAGGTTAATAATGTGGTTACCTATCCCGTGCCCGCATTCAGTGATGGTGCCATTGTACATCGTGTGATGGGGGCACTGGGTCCTAATTTTCAAGATATTATTCTCCCACCAGAGACGAACCTCTTGGAAGCCATGACTTCTTATTCATCATGATGAAAGGTCATCGGAGTAAAGTTCGTTTTCTTATGTCAAGCTCCTTAAAAAATGAAACAAGCTCATTGGAGCACAATTCGTTTCCTTGAGTTAAGCTCCCTAAAAAATGAAACAAGATGTCATGAGGATAGTTCTTTTACTATCTCAACCTTGTTAAAAAATGAATTAGCTCACAAGGATAGTTCTTTTAATGTGTCAACCTCATTAAAATAATGAAATATGTTTCCATTCAATTTGAGTCTTTGATCAGATCTCGTAAAATCCCAGTCGAGTCTTTCTCTTGATCTCATTATTTGAACCTTCACTCCATTTACATTTCATATGGAATGAAGCTTGGGGGGCATGCACCTCGAATTGAGTCACCATGCTGGCGGCATGCTTATTTTTTCAAGCATAGTTTGTTTTCGTTTCAAGCTTGTGTAAAAATGAAACCGGTTTAGGGCATAGTTTATCTTTGTTTCAAGCTTGTGTAAAAATGAAACCAACTTCAAGCAGAGTTTCTTGATTTAAATCTTGTGTAAAAATGAAACCATTCCCATTTTACCTCTTATGATTGCCATTTTATCAGCCCATTTTTCCAGATGACCCTTGGTTTTCTCATTCCATCGTCCCCATCTACTCGGCTGATCATACACCTTCACTTGATTATTTTACCCATTCCTGACGAACCACTGCAATGAGTGGTCTTTTTATCCAACCTCTTGACCTTTACTTGTTCTGACCAGTTCCACCATCACTGGAACCAGTTGCTACCCTTTATACCACTCGTTCCTCCAG
This sequence comes from Pinus albicaulis, assembly GCA_034641835.2. NCBI lineage: Eukaryota > Viridiplantae > Streptophyta > Pinopsida > Pinales > Pinaceae > Pinus > Pinus albicaulis. The sequence continues at coordinate 111,809,613 of CM076577.1, read as the reverse complement.
GAGGAGTCAACTTTTAGCTCTTTTCTGACTCTTAAAAATTGAAAATATTTCTGAGACTCTTGTCGTTTTGAACTCGTTAAATGGCTGCGAAACAATATCTACCAAGTATATGTTTACCCCTTTTTCGAGCTGGGATAGATTATTTACAAAAAAGGAATACCTTAGCCTATCGCGACTAAGAGTTTCTCTCAGACACAGTTTTCTACCTTTTCAAATCTGAGGGACTATTTGCGAAAAGGGCCTTGCTAGAGTTTTCTTTTCCACCTTCTTTTCAAACTCTATAAATATGAAAAGATGCCGAGTTTTTCCTTTTTCGAAATTGTTAAAAATTGATGACATCGGACTCCGTCTTCATGACGTTAACCGAGTTCCTCCTTCATAGGGCTCGTAAAATGTACTAGGTTGGATTTCTCCAAAGGACAAACTTACATTGCAAGCATATGCTATCCCCTTCAAGCTTGTTTTCAAAAATAATTGGGGTACTAGCCAGAAATGGTGGGGGAAAATGGAACCAATATTGTAGTCGTGTTGGCAGTATGTCTCTCTTGAACATGGCACTTGTCTGCATTCATGTCGGGTTGGGGACATCTCATCTCATTATCTGCTTGCCTCCATGGGTTTGGGTAATCTCTTTTGACTGCTCATCTACTCTTTGCCACCTCAGATCCCTTGATGTCAAATACTGCCAAATCTAGTGTCGTGTCACCGATATGTTCAAGAGAAGTTTACCTCTGCAGTTTTCAACCTCCCTCTGATTCTCTGTTGGTCTTGATTCACAAACATCATATTTCTCTGCCTCGTGTCGATGATGTGGGAAACATTATGGCCCACCTTCGATCAAGGTCACTTCCTGTCGACTCCAGCTCATTATCTAGGAAGCTGATCTAGAGACTCCCTTCAGGTACCTTGGAGTCTGCATGCCTCAATTGCGGGTTCTTCGCATCCAACGCAAGATTTTCATCATTATCCTTCGATCGGATGATTCTGCAGGTGTTCGATGCCAAATCATTTTTCACATTCCGTGGATTGTACCTCTTTGTACCTTGAGAGCCATTGTCATTATTGGTGGTTTCTCTCGCGTCTGTTAACAGTTTTGATCATTGGCTGGTAATCAGACGATGTTCTTGCATGTTCGACTTCATCTCATTTATTCGCATGCTCGAACTTGTACTTTGTTCAGGTCGAGATGGAGTGCAAGACCCTGGATTTTTTCTGATGAAATCCAGGTTGTGAGTTCTTTGTGGATTATTATGACTTATTACATGACTCTTTTGATTGGATGGCTATGACCATACTTGAGTCTACTTATTGATCCTTATTTTGCTGGATGACTGCGTCCATACCTTGGATCTCGGTTTTTGTACACTTTATTATGAATGGTTGCGCCCATACCACATATCATGTATTAGAGATATTAGTTGTATTTGTACTCACAGGTCTTCCAATGGCAGTGTTTTCAGTTGAACGTGTTCTCATAAAGAATTTCACCCCTCCCTCTCTCTCGGACCTCATGCTTTAGGGGGCATCTGTTACACAGCATTTTGTCACCATCCCTGCAATCCCTCGTTCCGTACATTGGAGGACTATTCCCGTGACCTGTGAACAGTAAAATGTCCTGAAAACACCTTGATAGCATCCTTCTGCATAAGGGAAAGAATTATCCGGAAGAATATTTCCTCAGAAAATAACTAAAAACATATGTTTTGGCATTGGCACGAGCAGCCAGTTCATCACTCGCACCGACCTGGGAAATTTACACTAAGCCCGCACCACCTGGCGCTCTGTCCTTGTGTATTGCCCATGCCACCTGGTGCTCTGTCCCTGTTTATTGCCCGCACCAAGCCTATTTGGGAATTTTTTTTTAAATTAAAGCCAGAAGTTTGATTCTAACAACTTCAGAATGAATCATCAAAAAGAGGTTGGGTTGTTTGGCTCCGGATCTCCCTGTTTAGGAATGGTTTTCCACCTCCCATGGAACCTTCCTAAGAGATACGACTCTCCCCCCATGATTATAGGGATCCTAACCTCTCCTTCTCCCTCTATAAAAGCCTGCCCTCTTTATTTGCAAGCTAGCTGAAACAGACCTAAACATTTGGGAAGAAAACTATAGTTGAGCGATTATTGAGAGCAGATCCAAGGAGAACCCCATAAGAGAGAGAGCCTTGTCTAAATTCCCGACAAGCTTTGTGAGACACGCTTTGCTGGAAGCCCTACCAAAGGAAGAACGCGACGTTGGAACTTGTTTGTAATCTTTTAAACACACACATGGTGTAAGGGGAAAGATAAACACACACATAGAAAAGATAGGCGTGAGTTGCATCTTTATTACGCATAGATGTACATTTATAATACAATGGTGTGACTCTTGGATTCATCTTTCAAGGTCACTTGGACTCCTTTGTGACTCTTCGCCTTCCACACCTACCCATGGAGGATTAGGTGTTCAACATTCCCCCCTTTAATCTGAAGGGGTATGTGTGAGTCCAAGAAGAGAGTTGTAATACAAATCTGAAAAGCATGCATGGCAGCACTTAAGCTGAATCAGCTCTCTGAAATGTTTTCATAAAGAGGTGGTTTAATGATGACCACCAACACTGGAATGTAACGCTTATTGCAGTTCTTGGAACTCTTCCAAAACTGGCAAGAAGCTAAGGGCTTCTACTAGAGGAATTGTCCCTCATATTTAAAGGGATACCTTCAACCTAAAAGAAGGGAATTCTACAACCTGTGATGGTTTAAGGATGACCACCAACACTGGAATGCTTGATGCAATTCCTGGAACTCAACCAAAACTAGAAAGAAGCTGAAATCCTCTGCTAGAGGAAGAATATCAACCTCACATGGATGGTTTAAGGCTGTCCATCAACCAAATGCATGCTCATGGGCATCTGTGTCTCTGGCTACAACTCTGAATCTGGAATGACGAATTGTGGCTCAAGCTTGCTTGAACTGCTGTGTCTCTGGCTACAACTCTGAATATGGAATGAGAGATTGTGGCTCAGGCTCGCTTGATCTGACTTCGAAGCTTGTAGACGACCACCATTTTCCCCCCTGATAGGTACAAGGTGAGATGATGGTGAAAACTCAACTATAAGTTTTCTCAATATTCGAGAACAATTTCTGACATGTGACTTAAACATCTTCTTGGTTGTTGATGCCCATTGCCAAGAAGCGATCCATCCAAGATGAATCTTTGTTCTTGCAGGAGGCTTGTTTCCGAAGAATTTGTGTGAAGAATGGGTGTGCCGAACATAATGCTTGCATGGATGAAGATCAAAAAAATGATCTTTCATATGGCCAACTCGATCACAGTGTTGGCATTTTACAATCTGTTGTTGTTGTTGTGGAAGTGGAGCAAGATCTGGAACAGCTACAGGTGAACTGTCATAAAGAAATCTGGCACTTTGAAATTTGATGGGCTTGGAGTATTCCGGAATATGAAAGGACACATCCTTATCATATCCAAGACCAGTTATGTGCTTGTTGTGGACAAGCTCTTCCTAAGGTCTGATGATGGGCTTGGGAAGTGCACACTGAACTGTTGCATCTGCATGTAAATCGGCTCTTGTACAAGGAACTGAATGTGAATCGTCTGCAACTTTATATATTTGTTGCTGATGGGAGTCCTTCTCAATGTTCTGAACAAAAACACGTTCAGAATGATGACTCTTTTGTTGAAGTTCATCTTGCTGAAGCTGAGACTCCAACTGCAAAAACTCAATCTTGTCTTGTGCATCTTGCAAGCAAGTTTGAATATTAAAAAGAGCGTTCTTGCTCATTTTTACCATATCATGAACATTGGAATGAATGAGGTTATGCAACAACTCTAATGCATCATTGATTTCAGCCATTTTTCTCAACAACTTAGGCTCAAGAAATAAAGGGTGTCGGCTTCAGCCGATAATGCACACTTTTACAATGTGATTCAACTTTCTTTCAAAAATTACAAATGACTTCAAAGAACTTCCAATTATGGAATTCCCAAAGAACAAACTCTACTGCTCAAATTATGAAGGACCTCAAGGTATAGACTTGGTTGTCTAACTGGCAAGAAATAATGACTTACATCAACAATTTTTCAACAACTCAAAGTTACACTTCAAACACTGATTACAACTACGAATGAAGAAACAATATCCACTCACAATGTGAGTACAATACAATGTCACTGCAAAATATTTTTGTAAATGTGCAACAAAAACTATTGTGCAATAACCCTTTAAGGCAAATGATTTTCTCTCTTCTTCAAAGAGCTGTTTTACACCAACAACAACTCAACTCAACAAAAGAAGGAGATTCAAAAAAGTTGATGTTTGACCGTGTTGTACTGCTTCACAATGGAGACTAAGAGAAACTCCAAAAATCATAAACTTTGTGTGGCCAAACTATGAGTGAATGCCATTGTTCTTTTGAAAATGATGACCAATTTACAACTTGTCTTCACATTGTCAAACTCTTTGATAAAGTCACCCTTCTATATATGCTACAAATCACAAACTTCACTTTCCACTATGTATACAATCCATCTACTTCATATGCCATTTCCTCTCTATCTGTTGTTCTTCTTCTTTTTTTGTGAAAAAAAAAAAATTAGGGAAAAACAAAGGTATTAACTGGGGGAGGTTTTAACTAGGAGAGGTGTTTTCTGGGGGAGGTTTTTACTGGGGGAGGTGATTACTAGGGGAGGGTATTTTCTAGGGGAGGTTTTATCTGTAAAAAAAAATTTAAAAATAAATCATTTACTAAAAAAAAGAAGGAGATTAATTAAAAAGATGGGACGAAAATTAATTAAAAAAAGGAAGGGAATTAAAACTGCAGAATAGGGAAAAAATTAAAAAATTATATGAGGGGAGGGCCAATTGAGGCCGTGGGTATATGTGGGGATGAGTGATTGAGTGAGGGGGCGTGTGAGTGTTGAGGAGAGGGGGCGGAGGGGCGTATGTGAAGGGGATGGCTTGAGTGTTGAGAGGGGGAGAGTCTGCGTAGAGGAAGGCCAAGGGAATGTGAGGGGATGGGCGTAGAGGTAGGCGGTGTGTGAAATAGGGTGTACGAGTGTGGAGTGAAGAGTGTAGGCATAGAGAATATGGGGATGAGCGTATGTGCAGGGATGGGCAGCAAATGCGAGTGGGGCGGGTAGGGCGAGGTGGAGAGGGCCATCGACTATGAGGGGGAGAGTGGGTTGTGAGGAATCAAGGTAGGTCGCGAGGAGAGTAGGGAGCATTTGCGAGGGGGCAGGGTTTGTGTTTTGCGTAGAGGGGGAAGGTGGGGATGGGAAGGCCGTGTGCAGCGGGTGGGGAGGGTTGTGTGAGGTCGAGGTGGGATATGAGGGTGCAGTGGGAAGTCGGGGGCTGTAAGAGGTTTGATATGAGGTCCGAGGGTGAGAGCGGGGGGTGGGGGGCCCAAAGGTCATGGGGTAAGGTGCGTTGAGTGTGAGAGGGGGGCGTACTGTTGTGAGGAGCGTAGGCTTGGGAGAGGTGTGGCAAGGGCCGAGGGTTCATAATTTTTTATTTTATTTTTTAAACAGAAAAATGTACAGCAAGAGAGTTGGAGAAGTGCAGAGGGTGAGCAGAATTTGCAGGAAATGAAGGTAATTACAGAAACAGTAGACTTAGAAGTAGCAAAAAATATTTTTCCAGCAACAGAGAATTGCAGAGGGCAATTTCAGAATTTTCAGGTGAAAAATTTCACAAATACAAAATTTTCAGGAGATCTTCAGAAATTGCACAATGGTGTGTAGAAACGAAATTAGGAAAAATTCGCAGCAAAATTGCAGAATTTTCCAGTAAAAAACCCAGAATTTTTTTTCAGAAACCCACTTTAAACAATATTTTTCCAGCAGCTCTCCAATGTGCAGAAATTAAAAGTAGGCAGAAATTGCGGGAAAAATTCAGAATTGGAATGAGAAATGAGAAAACCTACAAAATTTAAGATGAAAAACGCTGCTCTTCTTCAAAACTAATTTATGAACGCTGCAAAAGATTGATTCCTGAATGCTACAAAGAATCTCTGAACGCTGCAAAAATGACCAGAATTTTTGCAGATATACACAGGCCACAAAAACAAATGGCTCACTCAAGGCTGAGCTGGTTATGAACGTATCAACTCTGATACCATGTTAAACACACACATGGTGTAAGGGGAAAGATAAACACACACATAGAAGGTTTGTCATTACACCAAAACTCGCAAGTGTTGGTAAACTTCCAAAGTGGTAACTAGGATCCCCAGGGTGGAAATTATGGATTCCATAGAGGTGTGGGGATTACTCCAACAGCCCCCCTCAAACTATTGTGTAACCAGCTCCAAAAATAGAAGAAAAGAGATATCAACGCCTTAGAAATAAGCCACTTCGAGGGGGAAACCTCCAATACATTACATAAACGAAAAATTCTTGGATGATACAATTTACAAAACCTCCTTTCTATATATAGGAGTCCATGTGGCTATAATGTAATCCTAGTGGGCCACAATGTAATCCTAGCCGACCTAACAATAATAATTTAAGGGCACAATAATGACAAAATGGGGGTTACAAGGGTACAATAATAACAATAAGGGGGTTACACTAATAACAATAAGGGACTATACTAGTAATATAGGGACCTAACATGCCCCTCTCCTTCAAAAAAATGTTGTCCTCAACGCTTGAGTAGCTCTGGGTGCTTCTATATAAACTTCTCATCCTCCCATGTAGAATCTTCAGTGGGTAAGTTCTTCCACTTGATGAGATACTCTGAAATTGATCGATTCCGTAGCTGTCGAGTTCTTGTTTCCATGACCGCTTCAGGTTCCAATATGATTTTTCCTTCCTCATCAAGTTCTGGCAATATTGTTTGAACCGGAAGATTTTCACCTATAACCTTCTTTAAGCATGAAACATGGAAAACTAGATGTACTCGCGAAGAAGCAGGAAGCTCCAATTTGTATGCCATAGTACCAATCTTTTTCAACACCTTGTAAGGACCATAGTACTTTGGCGATAATTTATTATCCTTCTTAGCTTGCTTGAGGGACATTTGTTTGTATGGTTGTAGCCGTAAAAATACCCAATATCCTACATCAAAACTTCTCTCGCTGCGATGTTGATCTGCCTGTTATTTCATTCGATTTTGTGCCAAATTCAGGTTATCTTTTAAGAGTTGGAGAAATTCTTACTAATGCTCGATGTGATCTTCCACTGCTTGAACCTTCAAATTTTCCCTTAAAGATGATGTGATGGATGGTGGATGATATCCATAAAGTGCCATAAATGGGGTCATTTTTGCTGCAGTATGGAAGGAAGTGTTATACCACCATTCGGCGAGAGGTAACCACTTGACCCATTGTGTTTGTTTATCAGATACAAAACAACGAAGATATCCTTCCAAACATTTATTTACTATCTCAGTTTGACCATCAGATTGAGGATGATAAGATGAGCTATGAGCTAATTGAGTACCCAAACAAGAAAATAACTCCGTCCAAAAATTTCCAGTCAAAATGGGATCTCTGTCGCTCACAATAACCCTTGGGATTCCATGTAGCTTTTGAATTCTGTCCATAAATGTAGTAGCAACTGTACTTGCCTTAAATGGATGAGATAATGCACAAAAGTGTGCATACTTGGTAAGTCTATCAACTACCACCATGATGACACTCTTTCCTTCGGACTTAGGTAAACCTGTGATAAAATCCATTGAAATCTCCTCCCAACGTTGACTTGGAATGGATAAAGGTTGTAGAAGTCCCGGGGTCTTAATTCTCTCAACTTTATTCTATTAGCAAACCAAACATTCCGCCACAAAATTTTGAATATCAGATTTAAGGCCATCCCAAAAAAATTATTTCTTCACCTTGTGGTAAGTTTTTAAAAATCCTGAGTGTCCTCCTAAAAGAGAAGTGTGCAATTACAAAAGAATCTTTTGTCTTAGTTGGGAATTCTTACAAAGATATAAACGATCTTTGTACCATAAGGAATAATTTTTCCAACTAAATGTATCAGATGTACTAGGATCTTGCTGCAAATTTTGAATGAGTGTCCATACATCTTTTTCCTTCTTCCATTCATCTCTTTCTTCGGTTATCCAATCTGGTTGGATAATAGAAATGGCACAAAGCAATGCTTCCACCTCTTCATTCTTTCTTGAGAGTGCATCTGCAACAACATTAAGCTCCCCTTTTTTGTAGATTATTTCAAAGTCATAAACCAACATCTTTGTGACCCATTTTTGCTGCTCTTCTGAAGATAGTCTTTGTTCCAAAAAGTGTTTAAGACTATCATGATCAGTTTTTACCTTGAAGTGTCTTCCCATTAGGTAATTTCTCCATTTCTTTAGTGCATGCAGTATTGCTAACATTTCCTTCTCATAAATAGGTTTCTGTAAATACTTTCCTTTGATTGGATGACTTTCAAAATCAATGGGTCTTCCTTCCTGCATTAAAACTGCACCAATTCCATTTCCTGAGGCATCACATTCCACAATAAAGGTTTTTGTGAAGTCTGGTGTAGCTAAGACCGGTGCTAGGCACATTGCCTCTTTAAGACGTTCAAAGGCCTTAGTTGCTTCAGGAGTCCTTGAAAATGCATCTTTCTTCAATAATGTTGTTAGAGGTGCTGCTATTCTCCCATAATTCTTAACAAACTTGCGATAATACCCTGTTAACCTGAGAAATCCTCGCAACTGCTTTATGGTTGTGGGGACTTTCCATTCCTTAATAGCTTTAATTTTGTTAGGGTCTACCTTAACACCCTCGTGAGATACAATATGACCCAGATATTCCACCTCTTGTACTCCAAAGAAACATTTGGATGTTTTTGCATATAATTGTTTCTCTTGCAATAGTTTGAGCACCCTGTCAACATGTTAAACATGATCCTTCCAAGACCTGCTATAGATTAGTATATCATCAAAAAATACTAGCACAAATTTTCTAAGGGTTTGAAAATAGAATTCATCAACCCTTGAAATGTAGAAGGTGCATTGGTAAGGCCAAAAGGCATGAACAAAAATTCATAATGACCCTCATGAGTTTGAAATGTTGTTTTTGGAATATCTTCAGTCTTAATTCTAATTTGATGATATCCTGAACGAAGATCCAACTTGGTAAAATAAATTGCTCCATGTAATTCATCCAATAATTCATCAATCACCGGAATGGGAAATTTATCTTAAATGGTGAGCTTATTGAGCTCCCTATAATCCGGACACATTCGCCATGATCCATCCTTCTTATGTTCCAATACTGCATGAGCAGAGAAATAACTTTGACTAGGTTGAATTATACTCGCCTCTAACATTTCTGCAATCATACGTTCAATTTCGCTCTTTTGGACGTAAGGATATCTATAAGGCCTGATGTTTGGAGGAACACTTCCTGGAATCAAATGAATAGCATGATCATGATCACGAATAGGTGGGAGTCCTTTGGGAGTTTCAAACACCTTGGAATGATTGTTCAAGACTTGTTGGAGATTTGCAGAAATAGATGATTTTGATGTTGGAACTTCTAGTGAGCATAATTGTACAATTACCCCTCGTTGTTCTTTCTTTAGAAGATTTGTCATGACATTAGAGCTTATTATCTTTCCCGGCTTCCCCGAAATACCCCGTAATTCGACTTCCTTTCCTTCAGAAAAAAATTTCAAGAAAAGTTCTTGAAAATTAAAAGCTACCGTCCCCAAAGATTGTAACCATTGTACTCCTAGTACCAAATGTTGGCTCTGATACCAAATGTTGTGTAACCAGCTCAAAAAATAGAAGAAAAGAGATATCAACACCTTATAAATAAGCCACTTCAAGGAGGCAACCTCCAATACATTACATAAATGAAAAATTCTTGGATGATACAATTTACAAAACCTCCTTTCTATATACAGGAGTCCATGTGGCTATAATGTAATCCTAGTGGGCCACAATGTAATCCTAGCCGACCTAAAAATAATAATTTAAGGGCACAATAATAACAAAATGGGGTTTACAAGGGCACAATAATAACAATAAGGGGGTTACACTAATAACAATAAGGGACTACACTAGTAATATAGGGACCTAACACAAACGCAGATCGGGGAATCAATATCCCCCTTCAAACACATCTCGGGGAATCAATAGCCCCCTTTTAATGTATGCTTGACTATGTTATTGGTTCCATTGTTGTATTGCTTATTTGTGTAATGCAATTTGATTCAATATTTTCCAACTGATTGATAGTTACATGTTTGAATTATTACGTTGTATATCGTTGTTTTTCTCTGCATATGTATAGGTTCCCGGAGGTGGTGAGTGAGAGGATTTTGATCTGTTGAGCTAGGAACGAGAAGCGGCACTTCTTCTTCGACAACAGCAGCATAGGACTTGAGGTAAGCTATCCATCATAGCTTTATCTTTTGTAACTATGAATCGATATCGTAGCGTGTTTTGTTTGTTTCTATACCCACTCTAGGGCTAGTGGGATCACCCCTGTCCGCAGAGGGGATTAACCTCCACAACAGTAGGGAAGAGAGTTAGAAAAGATCATTAATCTCCAATGACTGATTCATCAAGCAAAGAGCTCAAGATTCACTACAGGAATAAGGCAAAGCTAATTCTGAAGTTCAATCCCATAAAAGAGTTAGAAATGGAAGTGCTTATCATCACTGAAGAAACACCTCCTTCTACACAAATAGGTGATAAAGGTACTACTTCTACTCCTAATAATGCCATTGTTTCTAAAGAGCAACACACAACAGCTCCTAAAGGTCAGCAAACATCATCTTCTCAAGATCAACAGAAATCCATGTAGATTAGCACAATTGCTACAAGGGAGAAAGAAAAAGAGAAGACAATCTTTGAAACTATCAAAGAAATGAATTTGAATAATGAAATGCTAAAAAAAAATACTTATAATCAGTTTTGGAAACAGACTCCTAGTTCAAAAAGTAGGCTACTTTCAGCCTTTGATTCTAAAAAGGGAAAAATGAATTTTGCATTTCTTCAAGCACAGATCTCACAACCAAAATCAGAAGAAGATTACAAGAATGCTACATTTGAGTTTGAAACAAAAGAAATTAATCCAATAGACAAAATGGAGCTTCACAAGCAAACTGGTGAGATGATTTCATCAACTCTCACTAATACTTATTTGAGCTTATCAAAATTGCAAGTTTCATTAGAAAATGTGCAGTCACAATTCAAGTTGGAAAAGGTTTCTTCATTTGCGAAAGACAGAAGAATAAAGAATCTAGAAGACCTGGTGGTGAAGATTGGATATGATTCATCCAATGTGAATGTTATTGAAGAGATTATGAAGAATAAAAATGTTGATATAGCAGCATTGAGAAAGCAATTGAAAATCCCAGCTATAGAAGATCCTTTGGCAAAGGATATTGAAGAAAATGAAAGTCAAAAGATAGATATGATGAAGTTGATAATGGAACAGAATGCCCAACTAAAGAAAATGGAACTAGAGTTTGAAAATATGATTAAGGAAAAGGAAGCAATAGTGAAGACATTAAAGGCCCATTTAGAGGCAGTGCCACTAGCAGTTATTCCAATAGCTAAAACTTCTACAGCTAGCACTGCAGATGGAGTTGAACTACTTACTAAAGCAGTTCAAAACATGTCCATTCAAGAAGAGGAGATTAAAAAGTTGCAGGATCAGGTAAAATTACTGTAATTACATAAGACTAATGTTGATAGCTTCGATGCAGCTGAAGCACAAAGGGCTAAAAAGTTGATTGAAATATTTCAGAAAGAACAGAAGGAGTCCTCCATTGGTAATACTTTGGGCCAGGTGAAAGAGATCATATGGGAAGACATAACAGAGTCCATCATTGAGATTTTTCCAAGCATACAAATCATCTTTGAGAAAAAAGAATAGATCTAGAAGGCAAATGAGGCCATAACAACAATCAAAGAATATCTGGGAGATAAGCCTACTACAACAAACAGTATCATCAGATTTCTGAATTCAAAGAACAGATACGAGCTAGATGAAATTCGAATTTGAGGACATAACAGAAGCCATTCTGGAAGTGAAGAGGGTGCTGACAAAGAAGAATTTGATTCTTCAACTGGAAGAAAAATGTCACAGTTTGGAAGTTCCAGTTCAGAGATTATTCAGTAGAATAGAATCTCTAACACAGAAAGGGCTGCCTTCACTCTTTATAATTAATGATAAACTGATGACCAAAGATGATTAGGGAAAAAGACTTCAAGAGATTTCCAGGGATACTGCCAATTTTGCAAATATTAAAGGCGCATTAACAGGAAAAGCATTGTTGGGAGCAATAAGCAATGATATTTATATTCAATATGAAATCAAGCATGTCTTTGTTGTGAAACCAACTTTTACCAAATACACTGAGGCAGATGAAATGTACCATAGGGTAATTAAATTAACTATCGTTGATGACGAGCGTTGGGAAAATTTATGTGAATTTCAGGAGTAATTGATAAAAGTGGAAAAGTCAATTTTGATGGATTAGCAGTCAACAGATGGACAATGCAACCGGTGATTGTCTTCTTCAGCAATGGTTTTCGGTTACAGTCAATGACAGCATAGCAGATTCAATTTATTTTCCATGATGCAATTAGATTTAGTTAGCTAATAAAGTGCTATCAATTGGATAGCCTTTAATGTAACAGTTGTATTTTATTTTTCTATATATACTTCATTGTACAAAGTATTTTTGTTGGATAATCGAGTTCTGAAAACTCTATGTATTATTTGTGGACCTTCTATTAATGAAAATCAAAGGAGTTTGCAGCAATTTTGTGAGATTCATGTGGTATTTTATTAAGCACTGTGCCTTTCTCTGTTAGTTCATTTCCATTCCATTTTTTGTGTAAAATATTTCTCAATTTATAAGCAGAAATTAATCAAATGCTTTGTTTATTAAGATTTTACAATGTGTCTTTCTTCTAATGAATGAATTCATGTAAAAATGTTCATTCATACTTCTCTATTTTCTACCACTATACACCAATGACAAATTAAATGTGCTTAAATAGGTTGCCTATCTTTCCTCGCTAAGCTTTCTGCAATACAGTCTCTGAAATCAATTTTAGCTTTCACTAATTATAAATATATCCAGCAAAAAAATCATTAAAAAAATTATAAAACAAATTAATCTATTATCTAGCCTAAAATCTGGTACTCAGCCCTAAAATTGAAAAATTAAAAAGTGACACAGAGAGAGCCCTCTCTGGTTACGTAGGGCTAGCTTCCTAGCTAAAATTTGGTTTGTGGTTACCTTTCTTCACTCCTAATTCCAACCTAGGAAGTTGGGGAAAGTGTTAACATCTTAGCGTCATTGCCGGGGAAAGATTGTTAAATATTCCCTGGGAAAGATTTTATGAACAGGCTGAAGTCTTTACCTGAGACAAAATATATAATTTTGATCTTAAATTGGCTCCTAAAATATATACCAGGTAAAAACTTGACCCTAATCCATCACCCCTAGTATATAGTTCTGAAAGTATTCTGAGAAAACAGAAGACTAAGTCTCGACAGTTAGGAAAAAATTTTCCTCCACTAATTAAATCAAATTCCCAGTCTAAGAGATTTGCCTCAGAAGATTTGGATTTTCCTCTATAACCTAAAAAATATTTAATTAGAACCAAGTCTGAAACTTTTCTCTCAAAAGCTACTTTTGACCCTTTTGATTTTGAGTCCTTTTGACCATTTTCTGAAATCTTTGAGTCTAAAACTGATACTGTAGTTTGGTCTAATTTCCATAAACTTAAAGGCTTAGTTGAAAATTCCAATAAACCTTTGAAAAATCCTATTTTCAATATCAACAACAAGATTTTGGTACTTCTTTTACCTCACCATCTCATACAGCTACATTATTTGTTCCTCCTTTCATCATATCCTTACCTTTGCAAACTTGTATTCAATCCACACCGCAATTCGCACCTCCACCACCACCTCCATTAATCATGGCTAGATTTTCTCCACTGATTCTACCAGGTCAGATTACTGCTTTACCTCAAAATTTGTTAGGTCCCTATATTACTAGTATAGTCCCTTATTGTTGTTAATGTAACCCCCTTATTGTTATTATTGTACCCTTGTAACCCCCATTTTGTTATTATTGTGCCCTTAATTTATTATTGTTAGGTCGGCTAGGATTACATTGTGGCCCACTAGGATTACATTATGGCCCCATGAACTCCTATATATAGAAAGGAGGTTTTGTAAATTGTATCATCCAAGAATTGTTCATTTATGTAATGTATTGGAGGTTTCCCCCTCGAAGTGGCTTATTTCTAAGGCGTTGATATCTTTTTTCTTCTATTTTTGGAGCTGGTCACACAACATTTGGTATCAGAGCTTTGGATTCTAGGGTTTCGCTGCTCCAAACAGGTCATCGTGGAATTTTCGCTATAACTTTTTTTCTACGAAGTTTCAGGAGCTGAAATTTTTAGGGTGCGAAGCTGAAATCCTGAGGAAGATTTTTGAAAAATTTCAGAGGTTGCTTCGCAATATTTTCGGAGATATCATCTGTGGAAGTTAGGTCTTTTTTCAAGCTCCTAAACAGGTCATCGTGGAATTTTCGCTATAAATTTTTTACAACGAAGGTTCAGAATCTGAAATTTGTATGGTGTGAAGCTGAAATCCTGAGGAAATTCATCAAAAATTTTCAGAGCTTGGTTCGCAATATTTTTGGAGATATGATATGTGGAAGGTAGTGCTTTTTCAGGCTCCTGAATTTCATCTCAAAGAGGTGATCGTGGGAAAAGTTCAATAACTCTCTCTCTGGGCAGTGGATTTGAGTTCTGTAAAAAGTGGTCACAAGTACACGGACTTTAGTTTCTTGGATATAAATTTCAGAGACAAAGGATGAAACAGTGACACGTGGCAAGTCCTACAAGTTTTCTCTACTGAACCAGTCCAGAATTAGGTCATTATGGGAGATTGGACACAACTTTGTCTTGGAGAATCCAAATTAGATCAGACCTGTGGAATTTGAAAGAAGCTTCAGAGGGATACTACAGGGATGAATTTCAGATATTGAAGATTTTCAATTACAGAGATAATTCAATTTCAATATCGAGCTCCTCAAAGCAAGTAAAAGGTGTGTATTTTTTTTTTCCCGAATTGCATAAGTCTTGTTTGAAGAATCAAGTTGAATTGATTCCAAGGGCATATTGTAGAATAGGTATCAATATTGGATTCTAAAATGGCGCCTAAAAATAATTCAACACCCATTAAGCCTTCAGAAGGCTCTACCATGACTCATGAAGATGAAGAATTACAACATGATCTATCAAAATTACAAGAGCAAGTGCAACAAATTTCAGTCTCGCAAAGAGCAACAAAAAATGAAATGGAAGTTTTGAAGAAAGGCGTGGAAGTGAAGATGGACGGTTTGAAGAAAGGCATGGAAGCTAAGATGGATGGCGTGGAAGTGAAGATGGACGGTTTGAAGAAATGTGTGGAAGCTAAGATGGATGGCATGGAAGCTGGCATGGATGATCTAAAATCAAACATCGAAAATTTGACAAAGTTGATACAAGAAATGTTTCCTAATGGTGAAAAGATAGTAGAATAACCTCATGATGAGAACAAAATAAATGTTAATCGTGATTTCATAAACTCTAATGTTGGCGGGAAGAACCACCATATTCCAAAGATGGATATGAGGAAGTTTGATGGAAAGGATCCTGTAACATGGATACTACAGATGGAGCAATATTTTGATCTCCATAACGCGCAAAACACACAAAAGGTACGCATTGCAACTTTACATTTAGAACAAAATACATTTGTATAGTATCGATGGCTTTGCTCCCGTAAAAAAATTGTCACTTGGTCAATTTTTACGGAGGAAATGATAGCACATTATGAGGATACAAAGAGAAACACCTTCTTTAGCCAATTGATAAATCTCAAAGAAAAGGGTTTAGTGAGGTAGCACGTGGACTTTACATGATATAAAGGTGGTGATATTCCCGGCGGAACTTTGAGTTGATCTCAAGCAACTGTAGACACTTTAAAAGGATAACCATTTCAACATGAAATTCAGTTACGTTTGATTCATTGAAGGAACAGTTGATTGGCAAGAAAAATTGAATGTAAAATTATGGCGACAAGGAAGCCTACCACTCACTTCTATAAAGATGGAAGTGTTGCTACTCCTTGATTTCCACAACCTACAAGGTTGACACCACAACAATTGGAAGAAAAAAGAGCAAAAGGGCTTTGCTACAGTTGTGATAGAAAATACACTAAAGGTCATAAGTGTGTTGAGAAGAAATTATTTTACATAGATTTTGAAGAGGAAGAAGAAAATGAGCAAGGGATGTGGGGAACCAACCCTAGAAGAGGAAGAAATGAATCCGACCATATCGTGTAATGCACTGGCAGGAATTACCACTCCTCAAACTCTCAAGATACAAGGACAAATCAAGAAGAAAAGGTAATAGTGTTGATTGATTCAGGTAGCACCCATAATTTTATTCATTGTAAGGTAGCCAAGGAATTAAATTGTTTCCTATACCCAGCACCAAAATGTCAAGTGATGGTTGCAAATGGAGGAACTATAAATTGCTCTGGAAAATGACATAATATCAAGCTAACCATGGGGGAATATGTATTGAATAGTCCAATGCTTTCCATTCCTATGGGAGGTGCTGATGTTGTACTAGGAGTACAATGGTTACAATCTTTGGGGACGGTAGCTTTTAATTTTCAAGAACTTTCTTGAAATTTTTTTCAGAAGGAAAGGAAGTCGAATTACGGGGTATTGAAGGGAAGCCAGGAAGGATAATAAGCTCTAATGTCATGACAAAGCTTCTAAAGAAAGAAAAATGAGGCATAATTGCACAATTATGCTCACTAGAAGTTCCGACATCAAAATCATCTATTTCTGCAGATCTCCAACAAGTCTTGGACAATCATTCCAAGGTGTTTGAAACTCCCAAAGGACTCCCACCTATTCGTGATCATGATCATGCTATTCATTGGATTCCAGGAAGTGTTCCTCCAAACATCAGGCCTTATAGATATCCTTATGTCCAAAAGAGCGAAATTGAACGTATGATTGCAGAAATGTTAGAGGCGGGTATAATTCAACCTAGTCAAAGTTCTTTCTCTACTCTTGTAGTATTGGTACACAAGAAGAATGGATCATGGCGCATGTGTCTGGATTATAGGGAGCTCAATAAGCTCACCATTAAAGATAAATTTCCCATTCCTGTGATTGATGAATTATTGGATGAATTACATGGAGCAATTTATTTTACCAAATTGGAACTTCGTTCAGGGTATCATCAAATTAGAATGAAGAATGAATATATTCTGAAAACAGTATTTCGAACTCATGAGGGTCATTATGAATTTTTGGTCATGCCTTTTGGCCTTACCAATGCACCTTCTACATTTCAAGGGTTGATGAATTCCATTTTCAAATCCTTCCTTAGAAAATTTGTGCTAGTATTTTTTGATGATATACTAATCTACAACAGGTCTTGGAAGGATCATGTTGAACATGTTGACGGGGTGCTCAAACTATTGCAGGAGAAACAATTATATGCAAAAAAATCCAAATGTTTCTTTGGAGTACAAGAGGTGGAATATCTGGGTCATATTGTATCTCACGAGGTTGTTAAAGTAGACCCTAACAAAATTAAAGCCATTAAGGAATGGAAAGTCCCCACAACCATAAAGCAGTTGCGAGGATTTCTCGGGTTAACGGGGTATTATCGCAAGTTTGTTAAGAATTATGGGAGAATAGCAGCACCTCTAACAACATTATTGAAGAAAGATGCATTTTCATGGACTCCTGAAGAAACTAAGGCCTTTGAACATCTTAAAGAGGCAATGTGCCTAGCACCGGTCTTAGCTACGCCGGACTTCACAAAAACCTTTATTGTGGAATGTGATGCCTCAGGAAATGGAATTGGTGCAGTTTTAATGCAGGAAGGAAGACCCATTTCTTTTGAAAGTCGTCCAATCAAAGGAAAGTATTTACAGAAGCCTATTTATGAGAAGGAAATGTTAGCAATACTACATGCACTAAAGAAATGGCGAACTTACCTAATGGGAAGACACTTCAAGGTAAAAACTGATCATGATAGTCTTAAACACTTTTTGGAACAAAGACTATCTTCAGAGGAGCAGCAAAAATGGGTCACAAAGTTGTTGGGTTATGACTTTGAAATAATCTACAAAAAGAGAAAGCTTAATGTTGTTGCAGATGCACTCTCAAGAAAGAATGAAGAGGTGGAAGCATTGCTTTGTGCCATTTCTATTATCCAACCAGATTGGATAACCGAAGCAAGAGATGAATGGAAGAAGGACAAAGATGTATGGACACTCATTCAAAAGTTGCGGCAAGATCCTAGTACATCTGATACATTTAGTTGGAAAAATGATTCCTTATGGTACAAAGATCGCTTATATCTTTGTAAGAATTCCCAACTAAAACAAAAGATTCTTCTGGAATTGCACACTTCTCCTTTAGGAGGACACTCAGGATTTTTAAAAACTTACCACGGGGTGAAGAAAGATTTTTTTTGGGATGGCCTTAAATCTGATATTCAAAAGTTTGTGGCGGAATGTTTGGTTTGCCAGCAGAATAAAGTGGAGACAATTAAGACCCCGGGACTTCTACAACCTTTATCCATTCCAAGTCAGCGTTGGGAGGAGATTTCAATGGATTTTATCACAGGTTTACCTAAGTCTGAAGGAAAGAATGTCATTATGGTGGTAGTTGATAGACTTACCAAGTATGCACACTTTTGTGCATTATCTCATCCATTTAAAGCAAGTACAGTTGCTACTACATTTATGGACAGAATTCAAAAGCTACATGGAAGCCCAAGGGTTATTGTGAGCGACAGAGATCCCATTTTTACTGGAAATTTTTGGACGGAGTTATTTTCTTGTTTGAGTACTCAATTAGCTCATAGCTCATCTTATCATCCTCAATCTGATGGTCAAACTGAGATAGTAAATAAATGTTTGGAAGGATATCTTCGTTGTTTTGTATCTGATAAACAAACACAATGAGTCAAGTGGTTACCTCTCGTTGAATGGTGGTATAACACTTCCTTCCATACTGCAGCAAAAATGACCCCATTTATGGCACTTTATGGATATCATCCACCATCTATCACATCATATTTAAGGGAAAATTCAAAGGTTCAAGCAGTGGAAGATCACATTGAGCATCAACAAGAAGTTCTCCAAATCTTAAAGGATAACCTGAATTTGGCACAAAATCGAATGAAACAATAGGAATATCAACATCGCAGCGAGAGAAGTTTTGATGTAGGAGATTGAGTATTTTTACGGCTACAACCATATAAACAAATGTCCCTCAAGCAAGCTAAGAAGGATAATAAATTATCGCCAAAGTACTATGGTCCTTACAAGGTGTTGCAAAAGATTGGTACTATGGCATACAAATTGGAGCTTCCTGCTTCTTCGCGAGTACATCTATTTTTCCATGTTTCGTGCTTAAAGAAGGTTATAGGTGAAAATCTTCCAGTTCAAACAATATTGCCAGAACTTGATGAGGAAGGAAAAATCATATTGGAACCAGAAGCGGTCACAGAAACAAGAACTCGACAACTACGGAATCGATCAATTTCAGAGTATCTCGTCAAGTGGAAGAACTTACCCACTGAAGATTCTACATGGGAGGATGAGAATTTTATACAAAAGCACCCAGAGCTACTCAAGCGTTGAGGACAACACTTTTTTTGAAGGAGAGGGGCATGTTAGGTCCCTATGTTACTAGTATAGTCCCTTATTGTTGTTAGTGTAACCCCCTTATTGTTATTATTGTACCCTTGTAACCCCCATTTTGTTATTATTGTGCCCTTAAATTATTATTGTTAGGTCGGCTAGGATTACATGGTGGCCCACTAGGATTACATTATGGCCACATGGACTCTTATATATAGAAAGGAGGTTTTGTAAATTGTATCATCCAAGAATTGTTCATTTATGTAATGTATTGGAGGTTGCCCCCTCGAAGTGGCTTATTTCTAAGGCGTTGATATCTTTTTTCTTCTATTTTTGGAGCTGGTTACATAACAAAATTATGGTCATAGGTTGCCTCTATTTGATGGAACATCAGAAATTACAGCCTATCAACACGTGGCTAAAGTAATTAATTTTATAGATCTTGAAGAAGTAGACAATGATGATGCTAAGATGCATATTATTGCTCAAAGTTTTTCTAGAGAAGTAAAGAAGTGGTTTCTATCTCTTGGAGCTGGTACAATTGGTACATCACAACAATTGATTGATCTATTCATGGAAAAATTGAAACAAAAGAAAAATTCATTGCAAATCTTAGTTGAATATAATGCACTGAAAAGAAATACAAATGAATCTGTCCAAGAATTCACAGCTAGATTTAATAAGATATATGATTCAATCCATGATAATATCAAGCCTCCCCCGGGTCTTGCTTTACTCCATTACCTTGATGGTTTTGACCCTGATATGGCCTATCAATTGATGGAGAGAAACCCATCAACTTTGGAAGAAATGCAAAGAAATGCAGTGAGTGTAGAGGCAATTTTGATTATTAAAAAGTCCAAGGTCAAAACATAGAAAAGAGTCACAATAAAAGAAGAACCATCCGCCTCATCAGAAGGAAAAATTGATACTTTGATTAAATCCATGGAAAAAATGATAGATAAGATGTCTGGTGCTCACAGACAAGTTGAACCTTCTATCGGAAATCCCAATTTCAGGCGGAAAAATCAGCAACCCCAATACAGAATTAAACAAAGGTAATAGAGGGGTCATGATCCACAAATTCAATATCAAGTTAGAACACCTTTCCAACAGAATTATACTGAAGGCCCTGATGAAGATGATGAAGAATAAATTTATGGAGAAAACAATTTATTTGAGGAAAATCAACAACCTTTTTTCCTCACTGAAGAAGATCAATATTCTACAGAAATCTGTGCGTCAGAAGACCAATAATATGTCATGTCAAATGAAGATTTAATGTGTATTATATATTATCATAGAGGCTATCAAAATTCCCTCACACAAGTTCAAAGACAGTATGGTTTGAGGGGCATAAACGTTCCCACAGTTGCCAATCAAAAAAGAAAAAACTCTCAAACTAATACTCAGCAAAAAGAAGTTGTTGCACCAAACAAAGGAAAAGAAAAAGAACTTGTTGTTTCTACTTCTCCTAAAGCTAATGAAGCATCCACTAGTAATCAAAGAAAATATCAATAATTTCAAGAAGGAGGGTAGAAGAAAGATTCTTCATCCAAAGAATTTCCTGAAAAGAAGGACACATCACTAAAAGAGGTAAAAAAACATCCTGCTCATTTTTGTCTTGAAAATGAAATTGCTAAATTGAAGGTTTCTATTCCTTTGACTGAGATAATGAAGAATGATCGGTATAAGTTTCAAGTTAATAAGTTGTTGAGATTTGATCAAACATCTGATATGGTTAACTTGAGTTATGATCATCCTGAACTTATTTTTGGTCCTGTTGTTGACGGAAAAACAGAAGATAGTGAAGTTCCTCCCTTATATTTGAGTCTTAAGATCCATGATTTTATACTTCACAATGCAATGCTTGATTCTGGAGCATCTCATAACCTCATGCCTAAAACTATTATGGACAAGTTAGGACTTTTTGGGTGTGGAGCCTGATTGTCTTGTTTATTTTGTATCACAGCGTTGGACCCTTGTACTTTAATGGGGGCGGCAATGCCGCCTGTAATTAAACGATGCCTGGGGGGTCCAGGGGGGGCCTTGTAAAATTATAGTAATTTCTAGTCAATCTTGGCCGTTCATTAGGTAGATTTTATAACGGTATAAGTTATGTTTAGTTTAGGGTTTTTTTCCCTAGAAGGCAACCCCTCACTTTGTATGAGGGGATTGTATTGCGGTTGTGTATTGTATGAGTACTCTTAGAGCAAGAAATAGACAGGGAGGATGTGAGAGAGAACAGAGGATATTACAACGGATCTACTGTAGGTTGTGTCTCTTCATTTTGCTGGATAATAGAAAGGAAGGACTGGCTGTTCGGGGTGGACGTAGCCCAAACTGGGTGAACCACGTATATATGTGTCTCTCTGGTATTATGTGTTTTGTGTGCTTGTGTTTTCCGCATATTTTATGTTTTTCATTGCTCTGTAATATATAATTTTTCTAACAACTGGTATCAGAGCTGATGGTCTATTTGGCTGATAATCTCACAGGAAAGAAGGGTTTCTGGTTCGAGTGGGAGCAATGGTGGAAGATGGTAAGTTTAGGGTCGAGAAATTTAACGGCCAAAACTTCCCGCTATGGAAGATGCAGATGGAAGATTATCTGTATCAAAAATATCTGTACCTACCATTCAACAGAAAAACAAAGAAGCTGATGGCTATGACAGACGCAGAATGGGAGATTCTCGATAGAAAGACACTCGGAATAGTACAATTGTGCCTCGTGACGTCAGTAGCCTTCAATATTTCGAAGGAAACAACAACAGAGGGTTTTATTAAGGCGTTGGAGAAATTATATGAAAAACCCTCAGCCTCAAACAAGGTATTTCTTATGAAACAGTTATTTAATATGAATATGTCGGAAGGTGGATCTGTTGTAGACCATTTAATTATTTTAATACAGTTACCAGTCAGTTAAGTTCTGTAGGGGTAAAATTTGATGATGAAGTTAGGGCTCTTTTATTTATGTGCTCATTGCTAGAAAGTTGGAACGGTTTAGTTATGGCCATTAGTAACTCTATCTCTGGATCTAGTACTTTAAAGTTTGATGATGTTGTCGGTGCTATCCTTAGAAAGGAAATGCGATGGAAAAGCTCCGGTGAGACATCAGGTAATGCTTTGAGTGCAGAGTCCCGGGGAAGAAAAATGGAAAGAGGAAAGAGCTCAGGATATCGCAGTAAATGAAGGAAAGGCAGATCTAAGTCCAGATCAGGGATAGTGTGCTGGAAATGCGGAAAGAAAGCACACCTGAAGAAATACTGTAGATCTCGGAAGGGAAAAGAAAGAGACGCACAGCAAGAAAACAATCATGAAGCAAATGTAACAAGTGATGTGTTACAAGATTCTTTGATTATTTCTTTCGAAAATGTTATTGATTCCAGGGTAGTAGATTCAGGGGCCTCATTCCATGCCACACCTGATAAGAAATATTTTCATGACTATGTTCAAGGAGATTTTGGACAAGTCTGTTTGGTTGATGATAAACCCTGTAAAATTGTTGGAATGAGTAAGGTTATTGTAAAACAATAGAATGGAAATAAATGGCTATTAAAGGAGGTAAGGCATGTTCCAGATCTGAAGAAAAATCTGATTTCAACAGGGCAGTTAAGCGATGAAGGTTGTGTGAAAAATTTCACAGATAAAACTTGGAAGGTCACCAAAGGAGCCCTGGTAATAGCAAAAGGCGAAAAGGTTTGTACATTGTATTTATGCAATGGTATTTCTAACTCTGTTAATGCTTTAACTTCCAAAGGAGTAGATGCAGCATTATGGCATCATAGGCTCGGACACATGAATGAGAAGGGGATGAAGATTCTTCACTCAAGAAATTTGTTGCCGGGTTTGAAGAATGTTGATTTGGATTTCTGTGAGAATTGCATTTATGGAAAATAGAAGAGAGTCAGATTTCTCAGAGTTGGGAAAGAAAAGAATAGAAAAAAATTAGAGCTTGTGCATACAGATGTATGGGGACCTGCTCAGGTATCATCTCTCGGTGGCTCTCGTTATTATGTTACTTTTATTGATGATGCAACTAGAAAAACTTGGATTTATTGTATTCACAATAAATTTGATGTATTTGATACTTTCAAGAAATGGAAAGCTTTGGTTGAGATTGAGACAGGAAAGAAGTTGAAGTGTCTCAGATCATACAATGGAGGTGAATATTGTAGCAAAGAGTTTGATAGGTACCGTTCAGAGCATGGAATTCGCAGAGAGAAGACAGTTCCAAGAATACCACAAGAAAATGGTGTGTCAGAAAGGATGAACAGAACAATCATGGAGCATGCAAGGTGTAGAATATTGCATGCAAGATTTCCTTTATAATTTTGGACAGATGCTGTAGATACTGTTGTTTATCTCATAAACAGAGGGCCTTCAAGTTCCCTGGATGGTGGTATTCCAGAGGAAGCATAGACAGGTAAAAAGGTAAGCTACTCTTTTTTAAAGCCTTTTGGCTGTGAGGCCTTTGTCCATATTAATAAAGAAAATAGAACAAAGCTTGAGGCAAAATAAAATAAATGTACCTTTATTGGATATGGTGTTAATGATTTTGGTTATCGCTTATATGATTATGAAAATCACAAAATCATTAGGAGAATAGATGTAATATTCAATGAAAATGTCTTGTATAAGAATGAGTTGCAGGAAAAGAAACAGGAAAAGGAAAATAAAGAATACATAGTTATTGATGAGATCACAGAAAAGTTAAAGGTGCCTGAAAATAATAATAATCAATAGCCACAGCAACAGAAACCACCACAACAGCAACAGGCACCTCAAACACCTAAAAGTGGTGTCAGAAGATCTACCAAGATAAGTAGACCCCCTGAACGATACTCTCCTTCATTATATTATTTATCATTGACTGATTCTGGTGAACCCGAATGTTATGAAGAAGCAATGTAGGTTGAAACCAGGAAGAAGTGAGAGCTAACCATGGAAGAAGAGATGGACTCCCTAATGCATAACCAGACTTGGGACTTAGTCAAGTTGCCTGCAGGTAAAAATACGCTGCAGAATAAATGGGTTTACAGGCTGAAGGAAGAAGACGTTGGGAAACCAGCTCCAAAAAGAGAAGAAAAGAGATATCAACACCTTAGAAATAAGCCACTTCGAGGGGGAAACCTCCAATACATTACATGAATGAACAATTCTTGGATGATACAATTCACAAAACCTCCTTTCTATATATAGGAGTCCATGGGGCCATAATGTAATCCTAGTGGGCCACAATGTAATCCTAGCCGACCTAACAATAACAATTTAAGGGCACAATAATAACAAAATGGGGGTTACAAGGGTACAATAATAACAATAAGGGGTTTACACTAACAATAATAAGGGACTATACTAGTGATATAGGGACGTAACATGCCCCTCTCCTTCAAAAAAGTGTTGTCCTCAACACTTGAGTAGCTCCGGGTGCTTCTGTATAAAATTCTCATCCTCCCATGTAGAATCTTCAGTGGGTAAGTTCTTCCACTTGATGAGATACTCTGAAATTGATCGATTACGTAGTTGTCGAGTTCTTTTTTCCATGACTGCTTCAGGTTCCAATATGATTTTCCCTTCCCCATCAAGTTCTGGCAATACTGTTTGAACTGGAAGATTTTCACCTATAACCTTCTTTAAGCATGAAACATGGAAAACCGGATGTACTCGCGAAGAAGCAGGAAGCTCCAATTTGTATGCCATAGTACCAATCTTTTGCAACACCTTGTAAGGACCATAGTACTTTGGCGATAATTTATTATCCTTCTTAGCTTGCTTGAGGGACATTTGTTCGTATGGTTGTAGCCGTAAAAATACCCAATCTCCTACATCAAAACTTCTCTCGCTGCGATGTTGATCTGCCTGTTGTTTCATTCGATTTTGTGCCAAATTCAGGTTATCCTTTAAGAGTTGGAGAACTTCTTGCTGATGTTCGATGTGATCTTCCACTGTTTGAACCTTCGAATTTTCCCTTAAAGATGATGTGATCGATGGTGGATGATATCCATAAAGTGCCATAAATGGGGTCATTTTTGCTGCAGTATGGAAGGAAGTGTTATACCACCATTCAGCGAGAGGTAACCACTTGACCCATCGTGTTTGTTTATCAGATACAAAACAACGAAGATATCCTTCCAAACATTTATTTACTATCTCAGTTTGACCATCAGATTGAGGATGATAAGATGAGCTATGAGCTAATTGAGTACCCAAACAAGAAAACAACTCCATCCAAAAATTTCCAGTAAAAATGGGATCTCTGTCACTCACAATAACCCTTGGGCTTCCATGTAGCTTTTGAATTCTGTCCATAAATGTAGTAGCAACTGTACTTGCTTTAAATGGATGAGATAATGCACAAAAGTGTGCATACTTGGTAAGTCTATCAACTACCACCATGATGACATTCTTTCCTTCGGACTTAGGTAAACTCGTGATAAAATCCATTGAAATCTCCTCCCAACGTTGACTTGGAATGGATAAAGGTTGTAGAAGTCCCGGGGTCTTAATTGTCTCCACTTTATTCTGCTGGCAAACCAAACATTCCGCCACAAACTTTTGAATATCAGATTTAAGGCCATCCCAAAAAATTTCTTTCTTCACCCTGTGGTAAGTTTTTAAAAATCCTGAGTGTCCTCCTAAAGGAGAAGTGTGCAATTCCAGAAGAATCTTTTGTTTTAGTTGGGAATTCTTACAAAGATATAAGCGATCTTTGTACCATAAGGAATCATTTTTCCAACTAAATGTATCATATGTACTAGGATCTTGTTGCAACTTTTGAATGAGTGTCCATACATCTTTTTCCTTCTTCCATTCATCTCTTGCTTCGGTTATCCAATCTGGTTGGATAAGAGAAATGGCACAAAGAAATGCTTCCACCTCTTCATTCTTTCTTGAGAGTGCATATGCAACAACATTAAGCTTTCCTTTTTTGTAGATTATTTCAAAGTCACAACCCAACATCTTTGTGACCCATTTTTGCTGCTCTTCTAAAGACGGTCTTTGTTCCAAAAAGTGTTCAAGACTATCATGATCAATTTTTACCTTGAAGTGTCTTCCCATTAGGTAAGTTCACCATTTCTTTAGTGCATACAGTATTGCTAACATTTCCTTCTCATAAATAGGTTTATGTAAATACTTTCCTTTGATTGGACGACTTTCAAAAGCAATGGGTCTTCCTTCCTGCATTAAAACAGCACCAATTCCATTTCCTGAGGCATCACATTCCACAATAAAGGTTTTTGTGAAGTCCGGCGTAGCTAAGACCGGTGCTAGGCACATTGCCTCTTTAAGATGTTCAAAGGCCTTAGTTGCTTCAGGAGTCCATGAAAATGCATCTTTCTTCAATAATGTTGTTAGAGGCGCTGCTATTCTCCCATAATTCTTAACAAACTTGCGATAATAGCCTGTTAACCCGAGAAATCCTCGCAACTGCTTTATTGTCTTGGGGACTTTCCATTCCTTAATGGCTTTAATTTTGTTAGGGTCTACTTTAACACCTCGTGAGATATAATATGACCCAGATATTCCACCTCTTGTACTCCAAAGAAACATTTGGATGTTTTTGCATATAATTGTTTCTCCTGCAATAGTTTGAGCACCCTGTCAACATGTTCAACATGATCCCTCCAAGACCTGCTATAGATTAGTATATCATCAAAAAATACTAGCACAAATTTTCTAAGGAAGGGTTTGAAAATGGAATTCATCAACCCTTGAAATGTAGAAGGTGCATTGGTATGGCCAAAAGGCATGACCAAAAATTCATAATGACCCTCATGAGTTCGAAATGCTGTTTTTGGAATATCTTCAGTCTTCATTCTAATTTGATGATATCCTGAACGAAGATCCAACTTCGTAAAATAAATTGCTCCATGTAATTCATCCAATAATTCATCAATCACAGGAATGGGAAATTTGTCTTTAATGGTGAGCTTATTGAGCTCCCTATAATCCGGACACATTCGCCATGATCCATCCTCCTTGTGTACCAATACTACAGGAGCAGAGAAAGAACTTTGACTAGGTTGAATTATACCCGCCTCTAACATTTCTGCAATCATACGTTCAATTTCGCTCCTTTGGACGTAAGGATATCTATAAGGCCTGATGTTTGGAGGAACACTTCCTGGAATCAAATGAATAGCATGATCATGATCACGAATAGGTGGGAGTCCTTTTGGGAGTTTCAAACACCTTGGAATGATTGTCCAAGACTTGTTGGAGATCTGCAGAAATAGATGATTTTGATGTTGGAACTTCTAGTGAGCATAATTGTGCAATTACGCCTCGCTGTTCTTTCTTTAGAAGCTTTGTCATGACATTAGAGCTTATTATCCTTCTTGGCTTCCCCGCAATACCTCGTAATTCGACTTCCTTTCCTTCTGAAAAAAAATTCAAGAAAAGTTCTTGAAAATTAAAAGCTACCGTCCCCAAAGATTGTAACCATTGTACTCCTAGTACAACATCAGCACCTCCCATAGGAATGGAAAGCATTGGACTAGTCAATACATATTCCCCCATGGTTATCTTGATATTATGGCATTTCCTAGAGCAATTTATAGTTCCTCCATTTGCAACCATCACTTGGCATTCTGGTGCTGGGTATAGGAAACAATTTAATTCCTTGGCTACCTTACAATGAATAAAATTATGGGTGCTACCTGAATCAATCAACACTATTACCTTTTTCTTCTTGATCCGTCCTTCTATCTTGAGAGTTTGAGGAGTGGTAATTCCTGCCAGTGCATTACATGATATGGTCGGATTCATTTCTTCCTCTTCTAGGGATGGTTCCCGGAGTATATCCTCTTCTTGTTCATTTTCTTCTTCCTCTTCACAATCTATGTAAAATAATTTCTTCTCAGCACACTTATGACCTTTAGTTTATTTGCTATCACAACTGTAGCAAAGCCCTTTTGCTCTTTTTTCTTCCAATTATTGTGGTGTCAACCTTGTAGGTTGTGGAAATCTAGCCGTAGCAACACTTCCTTCTTTATAGAATTGAGTGGTAGGCTTCCTTGTCGCCATAATTTTACATTCAACTTTTCTTGCCAACCTGAATGCCTTCTCCAATGAATCAGGTTCCAAAACGCGAACTTCATGTTTGATGTTATCCTTTAGAGTACCTAAGAAGAGATCAATCCTGTGTTCCTCTGGAATATTAGTTACCCTTATATTCAATTTTTGGAAGTCCTCAATGTGCTGCCCCAATAAACCCTTTTGTTTGAAATTTATCAATTGGCTAAAGAAGGTGTTGCTCTTTGTATCCTCATAATGTGCTATCATTTCCTCCGTAAAAATTGACCAAGTGACAATTTTTTTACGGGAGCAAAGCCATCGATACCATACAAATGTATTTGTTCTAAATGTAAAGTTGCAATGCGTACCTTTTGTGTGTTTTGCACATTATGGAGATCAAAATATTGCTCCATCTGTAGTATCCATGTTACAGGATCCTTTCCATCAAACTTTCTCATATCCATTTTTGGAATATGGTGGTTCTTCCCGCCAACATTAGAGTTTATGAAATCATTATTAACATTTATTTTGTTCTCATCATGAGGTTCTTCTACTATCTTTTCACCATTAGGAAACCTTTCTTGTATCAACTTTGTCAAACCTTCCATGTCTGCTTTTAGAACATTCTTCATGTTTTCCATTTTCTCATCGATCTTAGCTTCCATGTCATCCATCTTAGATTCCATGCCAGCCTCCATGCCATCAATCTTAGCTTCCATGCCTTTCTTCAAAACTTCCATGTCATTTTTTGTTGCTCTTTGCGAGAGCGAAATTTGTTGCACTTGCTCTTGTAATTTTGATATGTCATGTTGCCATTCTTTGTCTTCATGAGTCATAGTAGAGCTTTCCAAAAGCTTAATGGGTGTTGAATTCTTTTTAGGGGTCATTTTATAATCCAATACTGATATCTATTCTACAATATGCCCTTGCAATCAATTCAACTTGATTCTTCAAACAAAACTTATGCAATTCGGAAAAAAAAAAAAAAAAATACACACCTTTTACTTGCTTTTGAGGAGCTCGATATTGAAATTGTATTATCTTTGTGATTGCGGCTCTTCAATATCTGAAATTTACCACTGAAGTAGCCCTCTGAATTCTCTTTTGAATGCCACAGTTCTGACTTGATTTGGATTCTCCAAGACAAATTTATGTCCAATCTCCCACAATGAACTAATTATGGACTGGTTCAGTGTAGCGAACTTGTACGACTTGCCACGTGTCATTGTTTCATCCTTAACCTCTAAAATTGATAGAAAATAAACTACAGTTCGTGTAATTGTGACCACTTTTTAGGGCACTCCAATCCAATGCTCAGAGAGAGAGTTATTGAAATTTTCCCACGATCACCTTTTTGAGATGAAATTCGGGAGCTTGAAAAAGCACTACCTTCCACAGCTCATATCTCCAAAAATATTGTGAAACAAGCTATGAAATTTTTTCACAAGTTTCCTTAGGATTTCAGCTTTGCACCATAAAAATTTCAGATTCTGAACCTCGGTAGAAAAAAATTTATAGCGCAAATTCCACGATGACCTGTTTATGAGCCTGAAAAAAGACCTAACTTCCACAGATCATATCTCCGAAAATATTGCGAACCAAGCTCTGAAATTTTTAGAACATCTTCCTTAGGATTTCGGCTTTGTACCCTAAAAATTTCAGCTTCTGAAACTTCGTAGAAAAACATTTATATCGAAAATGCCACGATGACCTGTTTGGAGAAGCAAAAACCCTATAATCCAAAGCTCTGATACCAAATGTTGGGAAACCAGCTCCAAAAAGAGAAGAAAAGAGTTATCAACGCCTTATAAATAAGCCACTTCAAGGGGGCAACCTCCAATACATTACATGAATGAAAATTTCTTGGATGATACAATTTACAAAACCTCCTTTCTATATATAGGAGTCCATGGGGCCATAATGTAATCCTAGTGGGCCACAATGTAATCCTAGTCGACCTAACAATAATAATTTAAGGGCACAATAATAAAAAAATGGGGGTTACAAGGGTACAATAATAACAATAAGGGGTTTACACTAACAAAAATAAGGGACTATACTAGTGATATAGGGACCTAACAGAAGATGGAGGAAAACAGAGGTACAAAGCTAGACTTGTGGTGAAGGGGTTTGCAAAAAAGAAAGGTATTGGCTTTGATGAAATATTTTCTCCTATTGTTAAAATGACTTCAATCGGAACTATTTTAAGTCTTGTAGCAGCAGAAGATTTACGTCTTGAACAGTTACATGTAAAGACAACATTTCTCCATGGAGATTTGGAGGAAGAGATATACATGCAGCAACCAGAAGGATATGAGGTAAAAGGGAAAGAAAAATTGGTGTGCAGGTTAAAGAAGAGCTTGTATGGCTTAAAACAGGCTCCAAGGCAGTGGTATCCAAAATTTGACAAGTTTATGTCTGAACAAGGTTATACTAGATGTCACTCTGATCATTGTGTTTATCTAAAAAGGAAAAATGATGGCAGCTATATTATATTGTTATTGTATGTAGATGACATGCTTGTTGCAAGGTCTAACATGCAGGAAATAAATGTGCTCAAAAGAAAATTGGCAAATTCATTTGCAATGAAGGATTTGGGAGCTGCAAAACAAATCCTTGGTATGAGGATAACTAGAGACAGGAAAAATCTCAAATTAACACTGTCTCAGAATGAGTACATAGAAAAGGTGTTGAAAAGATTTAATATGCAGAATGCAAAACCAGTTAGTACACCTTTTGCTAGCCATTTCAAACTTAGTAAGGAGATGTGCCCAAAGACCCAAGAAGACATGGATTATATGTCTAAAGTTCCATATACATCAGCAGTTGGAAGCTTAATGTATGCAATGGTCTGCACAAGGCCTGATATTGCACATGCAGTGGGAGTTGTAAGCAGGTACATGAATAATCCAGGAAAAGAACATTGGATGGCAGTAAAATGGATTCTCAGATATTTGAAAGGTACCACAAATCAAGCATTATGCTTTGGTGGTTCAAACATTGCTCTACATGGATATGTTGATGCAGATATGGCAGGTGACAGAGATAACAGGAGGAGCACTACAGGATATGTATTTACTGTAGGTGGAACAGCTGTCAGTTGGGTTTCAAAAATCCAAAGTGTTGTTGCACTTTCAACAACAGAAGCAGAGTATGTTGCTGCTACAGAGGCTAGTAAAGAAATGATTTGGTTACAAAGGTTTATGGATGAATTGGGTAAGAAGCATGATATGGGCACGTTATGCAGTGATATCCAAAGTGCCATTCATATTGCAAAGAACTCAAAATTTCATTCCATGACTAAATACATACAACTCAAGTACCATTTCATATGGTCAGTATTGGAAGATGGACAGTTGAAGATGGAAAAGATACACACTAGCCAGAATCCTGCAGATATGCTAACAAAAGTTGTAACCAGGGAGAAACTGAGAATATGCTCAGTTTCAATTGGTCTTCAAGGATGACGAAGAAGATGAGAAACAACCAGGTCCAAAGAGGATTCATTGTCCAGCAAATGAAGCAGCGGTGGAGTTGCTACAATCAGTTTCCAAGTGGGAGATTGTTGGGTGTGGAGCTTGATTATCTTGTTTATTTTGTATCACAGCATTGGACCCTTGTACCTTAATGGGGGCGGCAATGCCGCTCATAGTTAAATGTTGCTTGGGGGGTCCAGGGGGGGGAGCTAAAAACAGATGTAAAGTTGCCTTGTAAAAGTATGGTAATTTCTAGTCAATCTGGGTCATTCATTAGGCAGATGATCTGACAGTAGAAGTTATGTTTAGTTTAGGGTTTTTTTCCCTAGAAGGCAACCCCTCGCTTTGTATGAGGGGATTGTATTGTGTCCGTGTATTGTATGAGTATTCTCAGAGCAAGAAACAGACAATGAGACTGTGAGAGAGAACATATGATATTATAGTGGATTTGTTGTAGGTTGTGTCTCTTCATTTTGCTGGATAATAGAAAGGAAGGACTGGTTGTTTGGGGTGGACATAGCCCAAACTAGGTGAACCACGTATATATGTGTCTCTCTGGTTTTATGTGTTTTGTGTGCTTATGTTTTCTGCATATTTTATGTGTTGCATTGCTTTGTAATATATAATTTTTCTAACAGGACTTGACATTACAGGACCTTACCATGACCTCTACTCATTTGATTCAGGGAGGGTGAAATGTCTTGGTCTTATCAAAGATTTAGTGGTTTCATTGGAACAAATTCCAGCCAAGAATTTCCTTATGGATGTTGTTGTGGTTGATAGTCCACCTATCTATGGAATGCTACTTTCTAGATCATGGGGAGCAAAGCTTAGAGCAACTCTGCAACTTGACTTTTCATATGCAACAATTCCTATTTTTGGACAATTCAGGAAACTTTACATAGAAAGTAAGATGAAGTATATGATCAATACAAGATAAGGGCCTAAAATTCATCCCATTCATGATGTATTTACATATTTAGAGTCTTTTATTTTATTTAATGAAGAATTATCAGCATATTCAGACTTTTTGATTGAAGAAAAATCAGAAAATTAAAAAAATTCAGATTCTGTTTTAGAATTGGCAGAAACATAATTTTGTAAATTAGTGCCAAACAATTTGGAAATGAAGGTAACTCCTCAAGAAGGTAATAAGAAAACAATAGAAAAAACAGAGATTTTGAATACAACGGAGGTATCTCAAATAGAAATTAAAAATCAACCATCTGATTTACACCTTCTAGATGAATAAAATAGTCTTTGGACTATGGATTTTGATGGATCCATGTGAAAATAAGGTGCTGGTATTGGAATTTGGATTCACAAACCTAACAATCAATCATTGGATATCCCTCCAAATGTTAGATTATCTTCCTACAAACTAGCATTTGACTGCACAAATAATGAAGCTGAATATGAGGCCTTAATTTTTGGTCTAAATTTTTTGAAAAAACTTGGTACAAAGAAAATTCATGTATATGGCGACTCTAAGTTAGTTATCAAGAAAGTTAAAGGAGAGTACCAAGCCAAACACCCCAGAATTAGAGCTTATAGAAATTCAGTACTAGATATCCTCAAAACATTTCCAAAATATACTCTGTCATTAATTCCTAAAAACAACAATGTTATTGTTGATTCTCTGGCCACTTATGCTAGTATGTTCAAAATTCCTTTGTATCCAAACAAAAAATATGAAATAAATTTCAAACACCGCCCTTTTGTCCCTGAAAATGGTCAATATTGGAAAGTGTTTCAAAATAATGAGAAAATAAATAACTTTTTGCAGACATAAGAAGAATCCATAAATTCCCAAATAGATGACCAAGAAATTCATGATATAGAGATGCAAGTACTACATCTTAAGGATAATTCTATTCCAAGAGGTTTGGTACCCTTGCAAGGAATCCTTCTATGTCACCAATAGAGGTGGGAGTGGAAGATTTAAATATTGGCACTTCAGAAAAACCAAATATAGTGAATATTTCGAAGTCCCCGAGTCTAGAAATGAAAGTTAAGAATGTCGTACTTATGTCTCAATTTTCAGATGTTTTTTCTTGGGAATATTCAGATTTGAAGGTCTATGATAAAAGTATTACTCAACATACTATAAATTGTTGCCTTTTATTTAGAAGGAAGTAAACAGATTATTCATTGTCGGAATAATAGTTCCTATTCAATTTTCTAACTAGATGTCTAATCTAGTACTTGTGAGAAAGAAGACAGGAGAAATAACATTGTGCATTGATTTTAGAAATTTGAACAAAGTATCCTTAAAGGACAATTATCCACTACCAAAAATGGATCATATTCTGCAAAGGGTAGTTGGATCATCTAGACTTTATTTGTTAGATGGATATTCAGGATATGATCAGGTTCTTATCCACCCAGATGATCAAGAAAAGACATCTTTTACTACACCTTGGGGTACTTTCATGTATTCAAAAATGCCTTTTGGTTTTAAGAATGAAGGAGCAACTTTCCAAAGAGCAATGGACATTTCTTTTGCCAATGAAAAGTATTTGTTTTTAGTTATTTACCTTGACGATATCATTGTTTTCTAAAAAAAAATTGAACAACATTTACAATATCTAAAAATAGTCTTTCAAAAGTGCATAAAGTTTGGAATTTCATTAAATCCAAAGAAAATTCCCTTTGCTATGGAAGAAGGTAAATTGTTAGGGAATATTATATATAAAGATGGCATAAGAGTAGATCCTTCAAGGATTGAAGCAATTCAGAATTTAGATTACCCAAGGAGTAAAAAGGAGATTCAATATTTCAATGGTAAAATAAATTTTCTGAGAAGATCTGTTCCCAATCTTGTTGAACATTTGAGGCAAATCACTGATATGTTGAAGAAAGATACTAAAGTAAAATGGTCTGAAGAAGCAAAGAAGTCATTTAATCAAGTCAAGTTAGCTCTGTCTCATGCTCCTATTCTTATTAGTCCAGACCACACACTTGATTTTATTATTTTTTTTCATTTGCTTCAGAGCATACACTTGCAGTTGTTTTAATGCAGAAGAAAAATTAGAATGCATAACAGCCTATTGCTTTCTTTAGCAGAACAATCAGAGATGTTGCTTTAAATTATAATATCATTGAGAAGAAATCTTTAGCTTTAGTCAAAGCATTAAAATGTTTTAGAGTGTACATTTTACATTCTCATTCCATTGCTTATGTGCCAAATGTTGTTGTTAAAGAAGTACTTACACAGAATGATCCAGAAGGTCGTAGAGGAAAATGGATTGTAGCCTTGCTGGAGTATGATTTGGAAATTAAGCCCACAAAATTGATTAAAGGACAAGACTTAGCAAAGCTGATGGCAGATTCTAATATTCATGCCTTAGACACAAATTTCATTGTTGCAATGTCTAATGAAAAAAATACTGAAACATCACCTGAGATCGCTGAGATATTTTCTTTATCTCCTTGGTATACTGATATTGTATATATTCTACATCATTTTAATCCTCCTCCTGGTATTCCAAATAGTAAAGCAAGATCACTGAAGTTAAGATCATTGAAATACTGCATTCTGAATGGTGTCTTACATTGGAAAGAACTTGGAGGGATATTGCTGAATTATTTAGTTGAAGGTGAAGTTGACAAAGTTGTGACAGATTTTCATAAGGGTGACTGTAGAGGCCATCTTTGTTGGAATACCACAGCCAATAAAATTTTGAGATCAGGTTTCTACTGACCCACCTTGTATTCTGATGTTTATAAAACAGTTAATAGTTGTCATGAGTGTTAGATTTTTCAAGGAAAAAGAAAATTTTTACCCTTGCCTCTTAAACCAATTGAATTCCAGGCACCATTCCAGAAATGGGGGCTTGATTTTATTGGTGAAATTCATCCTCCATCTTCACCTCAACACAAATGGATTCTCACTGCTACATATTATTTTACCAAATGGATTAAGGCTATTCCCATTAGGCAAGAAAGTGATTCAGTTATCATTCAGTTTCTTGAAAATAACATTCTGTCAAGATTTGGTTGTCCATGCAAGATTATCATTTACAATGCAACTTCTTTCAAATCCAAGAAGATGATTGATTTTTGTGATAAATATCACATTAGACTTGTTCATTCTACTGCATATTATCCTCAAGAAAACGGGCTTGCAGAATCATCTAATAAATCTTTGGTGAATATTATCAAGAAGATGTTGCAGGAAAATAAAAGGAGTTGGCACAAAAAGCTTACAAATGCTCTGTGGGCTGATAGAGTGAGCACAAAAAGGTCAATTAATATCTCTCCATTTCAACTTGTCTATGGAATTGATATTGTTTTCCATACTTCTTTGGTTGTTTCAGTAATGAAGATTTTGCAGGAGGTTGATAGTGAGCCTAATGACATTCAGATAAGGATTAATCAGATGATACACTTACAACAATCAAGAGATGAAGTTTTCAGCAATACTTCAAAGTTGCATGACAGAATTAAAAATATTTTTGACAGAAAAACAAAAGTTGATGACTTCAATATAATTGGAGACATTGTTCTAATATGGGATGCTAGAAATGAAGAAAAGGGAAAGCATGGGAAATTTGAAAATCTGTGGAAAGGACCTTACAATATTGTGGCATTCAAAGGAAACAAATCATTTTTCTAGAATATATTGAAGGACAAGAAGTGTTGGGAGGACCTATCAATGGTGGCTTTCTAAAGCACTATGTTTCTTGAAATCTTAAGAAAGAAATTCACTTTCATTGTATATACCAGTTTACATTTGAAGTTCATAAAATAAGGGAATGATTGCAAAAGTTTGAAGCCCGAGGAGAAGGCCATGAGACTTCTGCAAACAATCAAGTTTTAGTCTTTTGTCAAGTCAGATTCAAGTGAGTTGTTTTTTAGTCAAAATTTTTTCAGTTTGTTTCAGTTTTCCAAAGTCCAGTTGACTACATAGCCCAAATGGATAAGTCTACCTGATCTACGGTGTTCTTGACACCTCATGAAGGAGCTGCTATCCCCAGTTGGAGCCAATGTTATAGTCAGTTTTTCCAGTGATAAAAAATAGCTCTTTTAAGAGTTTTCCATTAGGTCATTAGTCAAAAATATTTTCTTTTTCAATCATTCTTCAACAATAAATTTGATCACTGAGGAAGTCTCATCAATATATGCTACTCCTTCACACTTTTTCATCTCCATTTAAAGGTCTAAAGTCATGTCATTTCATCTCATTTAGGTCAAATTTAGGGTCAAAACTACCATGAAAGGTCTTTAGTTTCTCATTTTAAAAAGGAAGTAAAAATTCCATTTCATCCATATAGGTCGAATTTGAAGGAGTAATCTTGTTTATACTCCAAAAATAAATTATGTGTCATG
Organism: Pinus albicaulis; assembly: GCA_034641835.2. Lineage (NCBI taxonomy): Eukaryota > Viridiplantae > Streptophyta > Pinopsida > Pinales > Pinaceae > Pinus > Pinus albicaulis. The sequence continues at coordinate 111,772,127 of CM076577.1, read as the reverse complement.
GAATTTCTATGCTCCATTTCTATATTTCAAAAAAGAAATGAAAATACTTTGTTGAAAAAGTATATTTTCAAAAGTTGTATTATATTAAAGAGTCATCTTTAATATTTCGAAAATAACTTTCTAAACCATGGTCTTAAATTCTATGAGTTATATTTTTTGCCATCATACTCCACTATCAAATTATCCTCCATTATGATCATGACACATTGCACTCATTCATTCACCTACCTTTCACCTCACATCGCTCCCGTCATACCTCTACCCCACAAATCAAATCACCCCCGCCGTATGTTAAAACTCCACCACTTTGTCGATCATCCATCGCATCAATGTTTCATCTGACATCCCATGTCAGACTTTGTCCCCCCCTCATCGTTCGAGAGTTAACATCGGGGGGGGGGGTGGGTGGGGGGGTCCGAAATAAGTGGTATCGTATAGTGCCTCTGCTACTACATGTCACGCCCGTGCGATTTCGCAACCCCCCCACACGAAACCACTTCCCACTCCAACACCCCTCTGAAATCCTGCTTACCGTTGATATTAAGCCATCATTTCTCCCACCTATCATGTCATGTACGTGGATTTTCTTGTCCAATCGATTTAATTCCCACGTTCTCCTGACCGTTAGCCAATTAATTCAAAGGCTAATCGTTAGGCAACGTACTTGTGCCTATTTTCAAATGGAAAACAATATTAATTGCCTATAAGTTCACCATTGCATACCTATTCAAACCTTTACCTAGTCTTTTCAATCTGAATTGCACAATTTTTCGAGTTTTCAGTCATTACCAGAGTTCCAAAGATCAAATTCACCAACGTTTAAAACCTTCTCTTGCAGCTACACATTTTATTTTAGTTGCAGAGCTCATTTTTAGTCTCAGCCTCTGTTATGTATCAAATAATTCTTGCTTTCCACCATTCCAATCATAGAAATTTATGCTTCTTACCATTCTCACAGAGTCAATATGCCTCCCAAAAAAAAAGGACCTGAACAACCAGTAAGTTTGCTACTACATCCTCCTGTTGATTTTCACCATATTCCCTTAGCACATAAAGATTACAAGATACATGAAACCTTAACTGATATTGAGCTTTTCGACTTATATTGCTGGTTAGAAGATAAGTTCTTGGATAAATCAGATGATATAGGAATGTGGGACCCTAATATCCCTCATTTCATCTTTCCTCATGCCCATAGTTGCCCAGAGTTTATCAAGAGATGTTAGGCTTGGTATATGACATACCAGTGAGCTATTATAGCTCCTACAGGAGAGGTTTTAGTGACCATTGATGCCCAAACAATTGAAAAAATGATGCAAGACCCAAACACAGAAGATGCCACACCATTTTCCTGAGAAGATGCAAAGAGAGCTCAAACTCTTGATCTTTTCATGATTAAAAATGACCCATTACCTAAGAAAAACCCTCCATTTCCAGCATCATATTCCCTAAAAGAACCAGACAAATAATCACATTCATAGCCTACCTTCTTGGTTATTATTCAAACCAATGGGTAGATGAATCCATCATAGGGTTTTTTTCAATATTTTCCATTGATTCCAAACCCTCCATCATTTTCAATTTCAGTCAGTTTATTGCAAATGCTATCCATGATTAATTTTTGAAATTCACAACTGAAGAGGCTTTCAATTATGCCTCTGCATTAGTCTATTTATCTTTTTACTCTCAGGGGGGACAAATTTAAGTTTTCTCTATAGAAATTGGATGAATTAGGCCACCAGTAGTCAATCATTTTCTGGACTTCATTAGTCATGAAGGAACAAAAAGAGTATTATTATAAACAATTTGTGCAATTATTTCTTCAACCAGCATTCAGTTTGTTAAACAACACTCCATAGCTAAGAATTAGTGAGGAAATTAGGAAGGTATTGCAGTTATCAGATAAATATAGGACAAGGGATTGGTATCTTTACCAAAACTATACATAGCTCAGAGTTTATTGGTGTGAACTTCCCCCTTATAAGTTGCCTAAATTCCTCCCCGTGAGGATTTTTTCACTACAATATATTAGACAAATGATCAATGCAAATGAAGTGCATTTTGTCACTGTTAAGAAGAAGTCACAATTTAAAATCAAAACACAGATAGGTCCTTTTATCTGTAATAGCAGAGCAGCAAGGGAAGAGGCAGATAAATTGTTGAAGGAAATGCAGTTTAGCCCAAGCTTTACTTGGTCTTATGATCCAGTTGGTGTCATATCTAAATTGAGGGTGGAAAATAAATCTACAACATATTTTCATACACCTAGACCTGAAATTGAAAATTACATGAATCATCTTGAATGGAAATAAGGCACACTACAGGAGGCAGAGGAGCAGACATTATCTACATCAGCATTGAAGATTCCAATTGCACAATAAAGAACAGGGAAGAAAGTTAGAGAAGATTAATCATCTCCAATGACTGATTCATCAAGCAAAGAGTTCAAGATTCACTACAGGAAGAAGACAAAGCTAAATCTGAAGGTCAATCCCATCAAAGAGTCAGAAAAGGAAGTGATTATCATCACTGAAGAAACACCTCCTTCTACAAAAACAGGTTATAAATGTACTACTGCTACTCCTACTATTTCCATTGTTTCTAAAGAGCAGCAAACAACAGCTCCTAAATATCAGCAAACATCATCTTCACAAGATCAACAGAAAGCCATGCAGATTAGCACAATTGCTATAGGGGAGAAAGAAAAAGAGAAGACAATATTTGAAACTTTCAAATAAATGAAGTTGAAGAATGAAATGCTGAAAACAAGTACCTATAATCATTTTTGGAAACATACTCTTAGTTCACAAAGTAGGGTACTTTCAACCTTTGATTTTGAAAAGGGAAAAAAGCATTTTTCATTTCTTCAAGCACAAATCTCACAGCCAAAGCCAGAAGTAGATTACAAGAAGGCTACATTTGAGTTTGACACAAAATAAATTCATCCAATAGACCAAATGGAGCTTCACAAGAAAAATGGTGAGATTATTTCATCAACTCTCACTAATACCGCTTTAAGCTTATCAAAAATGCAGGTTTCATTAGCAAATGTGCAGTCACAGCTCAAGTTGGAAAAGGTGTCTTAATTTGCAAAAGACACAAGAATAAAGACTCTAGAAGACTTGGTGGTGAAGATTGGATATGATCCATCCAATGTGAATGCTATTTAAGAGATTATCAAGAAGAAAAATGCTGATATAGCAGCATTGAGAAAGCAATTGAAAATCCCAGCTACAGAAGATCCTTTGGAAAAGGATATTGAAGAAAATGAAAGTCAAAAGATAGATATGATGAAGTTTATAATGGAACATAATCCCCAACTAAAGAAAATGCAATCATAGTTCGAAAAGATGATTAAGGAAAAGGAAATAGCAATGAAGACATCAAAGGCCCCTTTAGAAGCAGTTCCACTAGCAGTTATTCTAATAGCTCAAACTTCTACAACTAGCACTGCAGATGGAGTTGAACAGCTCACTAAAGCAGTTCAAAACATGTCCATCCAAGAAGAAGAGATCAAAAATTTGCAGGATCAAGTAAAATTACTGCAATTACAGAAGACTAATGTTGATAACTCTCATGCAGTTGAAGCACAGAGGGCGAAAAATTTGATTGAAAGACTACAGAAAGAATCGAAGGAGTCCTCAATTAGTAATACTTTGGGCCAGGCGAAAGAGATCATATGGGCATACATAACAGAGTCAATCACTGAGATTTGGCCAAGCATACAAATCATCTTTGAGCAAAAATAATTGATCCAGAAGGAAAATGAGGCCATAAAAACAATCAAAGAACAGCTGGGAGATAAGCCTACTACAACAAACAATATCATTATATTTATGAATTCAAAGAGTAGATATGAGCTGGATGAAATGGGAATTGAGGACAGAACAGAAGCCATTCTGGAAGTGAAGAGAGTGCTGACAAAGAACAATTTTATTCTTCAACTGGAAGAATAATGTCACGGTCTAGAAGTTACAGTTCAGATATTCTTCAGAAAAATAGAATCTCTAACAAAGAAAGGGTTGCCTTCACTCTTTTTAATTAATGATAAGCTGATGACCAGAGATGATTATGGAAAAATACTTCAAGAGATTTATAGGGATACTTCCAAGTTTGCAAATATTGAAGGCACATTAACAGGAAAAGCATTGTTGGGAGCAATAAGCAATGATATTTATAATCAATATGAAATCAAGCATGTCTTTGTTGTGAAACCAACTTTTTCCAAATACACTGAGGCAGATGAAATTTACCGCAGGGTAATTAAATTAACTATCCCTGCTAAAGAGCATTGGGAAAAGTTATGTGAATTTCAAGAGTAATTGATAAAAGTGGAAAAGAAAATTTTGACAGATCAGCAGTCAACAGATGGACAATGTAGCTCGTGATTGTCTTCTTCAACAACAGTTTTCAGTTACAGTCAATGACAGCACAACAGATTCAATTTATTTTCCATGATGCAATTAGAGTTAGTTAGCTAATAAAGTGCTATTGGTTGGATAGCCTTTAATGTAACAGTTGAATTTTATTTTTCTATATATACTTCGTTGTACGAAGTATTTTTGTTGGATAATCGAGTCTTGAAAACTCTATTTATTATTTGTGGACCTGCTATTAATGAAAATCAAAGGAGTTTGCAGTAATTGTGTGAGATTCATGTGGTATTTTATTAAGCACTGTGCCTTTCTCTATTAATTCATTTCCATTCCATTTTTTGTGTAAAATCTTATTCAGTTTATAAGCAAAAATCAGTCAAATGCTCTGTTTATTAATATTTTACAATGTGTCTTTCTTCTAATGAATGAATTCATGTAAAAATGCTCATTCGTACTTCTCTATTTTCTACCACTATACACCAATGACAAATTAAATGTGCTTAAATAGATTGCCTATCTTCCCCTGCTCAGTTTTCTGCAATATAGTTTTCAAAATCAGTTTTAGCTTTCACTGATTATACATTTATCCAGCAAAAAAATCATTAAACAAATTCTAAAACAAATTAATCTATTATCTAGCCTAAAATCTAGTACTCAGCCCCAAAATTGAATAATTAAAAAGTGACCCACATAGAGCTCTCTCTGGTTAGGTAGGGCTAGCTGCCTAGCTAAAAGTTGGTATGTGGTACCTTTCTTCACTCCTAATTTCAGCCTAGGAAGTTGGGGAAAGTGATAACATGTCCATCGACAACACATCTACCCTTAATAAGATACTCTGATCATTTGGATGTAGCACACTCTCTGAGCTCCTCTTGGCCGTACCATATAGTTACCCGGTCCTTCGACTCCCCATCTACAGCACTGCCTCTATGAAGGATCCAAGTCCATCTGGTCACCGAACCTCGGCTATCCAATCTTCTCACTATTTGCGCTTTAGTCCATCAAGGGAACAACACATCGAGACTCTTGTCGAGTTGTTCACAACTCCATTTGTGAACAATTCTCATTTTCCCAATATTTTTCTTCATCTACTCAGGGACTTCAAACCACTATAGTATTCTTATGTTGCTCCAATTAAGACTAGCATATGGCACAAAGGGTTTCTACCACCTATCACTAAAAAATGTCCCTTCTCTAATGATGAACATGGGTTTCATCAAACTTCTCCTTCGGATGATCAGACCTATGATCTCCACCAACTGCCTCTCTTAGGCTCACACTTGATCCACTCTTATGCTTCCCTCCAACAACCCATGAGTGACCAATCCTTATTGTATCATCTGCACTCTGGTTAGGGCATCCAACACCTATGAAGACCCTTCCTCTTGACTGCTAACAGTCTCCCACAACTAGTCCAACCTAGACCCACATCTTCTAGCAATCCATTCAAAACAAAAGTACACCCTTACCTTGTATCTAAACCATCTTATACTCCTTTTGTTCTCACATTCTGTTCCTATTCCTGCAACTCACGATCCTCTAGTTAGGACTGCCTATTACTACAGTCAAATCTCCTTACAGTTGGCCTTCTATGGTCAAAAATCCTGCGGCTAAGATTTCTCCACAAGCTCCTCCCATTAAATGTCCCTTCTGCACCTTCTAGCCTATATGATTAGGCTCTCAACTCCTCCAAAGATAATCTATAGGATTGTGGTCTTCTTTTAGGGAAAAAATCAGAATTTTAGGCCTGCCTCATGAGAGAAACAACCCTCATTTAGGCATAGAACCACCCTTCTCTTCGCTAGTTGAAATTTCCTAACTATGCCTTACCCGACTTACGGTTACCAACCCTTGCTCCATTGTTGTAGGTGAATGTGACTTCAAGGAGACTCCTCTAAGGCTTTATCGGCCCTCCTACACAAATATATTTCCACCTACAAGTCTACAAGAGATATCGGCCCTAACTACAGAGAGATATACAACCAATCGTGTCTATAATATTACTTAGAAAAATCCCTCTCATACGCTGTCACATATGCTCCACTTTGGCCTAGTCAATCATGAGAAAAAAACCTAGAACAATCATCGTTTCTCTCCTTCACTACGTCTCTAAGAGCTGCGGCTACCTCAAAGGATATTTACTCTTTGATGGATGCTCATTGATGTGAGGAAAGCGGAAAACCATTACTCCTTTATATACATTTCCTTAGGCTAACATCCAACCGTTCTTATGGTCTCTACAATTGAAGCCGACTTGTTTTTCTTAGGACAATTAGCCCACATAACCACACATTAAGTTCAAAAATTCATATCTCGACAAGGAAAACTTGGAATTCGATGATTCTCGATGCGTTGGATTTGCCTTGTCATCCTCTATCATCTCCATCCATCACATATTTTCTCCATGGTTTTGGCCCCAACATTGATGGGTGAAAAACCCCAAACTTGGGTTTCATTCCCACATGCCATAATTGTGTGCCAACTCCTCCAAAACCCTCAAGCCTAGGGTTTGGAGTACCTCCCAAGCTAAAACTCTCAACACAAGGGGGGGGGGGGTACTCAATTAAAAATTGCTCATCAATTGGTATCAGAAGTATCAATAAACGGAACAAAATGAACATATGTATGATAGGGTCAAGGTCATTAATGATTTTGTTGATCCTTATTGTGATTTTTTTTCCATTAGAGGGTTTTCAAAGTGAAGTATATGCTGAGTTGAGTTGCTAGGGTTTGTAGCTTAATTTTTATTGTTGAACTCATGGGTGAAGAGCTATTAAATCAACCATGTATGTTTATTCATTCTACTTGGTTTGGTAGGTTGAGAAGCCTTGTATTAGTTGTGAATTATTTGGTCTAGGCATGCATCGGTGTAAGTCCCTCTATTTTTTCATGTAATAACTTTTAAGTGGTATACTTTGTTGCTTTTTGTCTATTGGAGAGTTGATGGTGTCAGTCATGCATAGGATAGATGTTATTAATGCTATAGTTCATGTGCATGAGTCCAAAAATAAAAAACAATTATGAATGTAATCCTAGTTGAGAGTTAAACCAACATGCATTAGTGTGATTTCAGCTCATAGACTATGAATAGCTTTTATCTTAAAAATATTAGCAAGAGATCCCTCTTGATGACTTGAGGCAAATATTGGAATTTTTCACTCCTCTCTCAACTAAATATTATCCACAAGATAGAGAGGAATTTGTTTATATCATATCAGGTATACTTGAAGTCTTCAGTATATGAAGAAGCAACGGACATGTCCACGGGATTTGAGTGATAGGGGGAGATTAGTTTTAGGGGGGGCATCTTTTCCATTGATGTCAATGGGGGAGGAACAAGTTAAAACATTGAAAACTTACACAAAGGGAGAGATAAGTACAGACATTTATTGCATGAATAAATGAGAAATAAATGTTGCATTGGCATCAATGAATCTTAATGAGTCACTTCCACAATTGATGATTAGTAATAATGTTTTTGGTGTTGTAATCAATGAAGAAGGGGGAGATTGTTAGAAAGTATTTTCATTAATGTCAAAGGAATTATTTTCAAAATTATTGATGCCAAAGGTGTTTTCATTGATGTCATTGATTAATCATTAATAACAATGTTTTTAGTGTTTTCATCAATGACAAAGGAGGAGATTGTTAGAAAGTGTTTTCATTGATGTCAAAGGTGTTGTAATTGCATGACTAATCTCATTGGGAATGTTTGAAATATGATTTCATTTAAGTCAAAGGTATTATCATTAATATTTGTATAAAGTGTTGTTATTGTGGATTGACAATCATGTCAAATAAGTGGAAAAGCTCAAATGTTTCCAAGTAGATTGGTGAACAAGTGTGTTTCAAGTAGTAGAGGCTTTTGATCCTTTTTATAGTATAAAATATTAGATCATATGTACTTGTAAATGGAATATATGGATAGATATCGGAAATAGCTTTCTAATGGTATGTTGAAGTCTTAAAAAGGCTTCCTGGATCAAAATATATGGTCGATCAAAGTTTAGAGGGAAAAAGTCAAAATTTTGGTGTTTTGGCCATGGGCCCTGCAACATAGTCTGCATGCTTGTGGAAAGAGAAACCCTGTGGGAGCACAGGTGGACTAATGGAAAGCTTAGGAAGGATGTTATGTGGTGCCACCAAGGGACACATCACCCCTAGTGGCTTTGTCCTTGGAATTTTCTAGGGAAGGTGCAAGTCCAAACCTTTGGGGTGACGAAGCAGCAACAGGAAGCAGACAAAGGAAGAAGTCGTTTGGTGCAATTCAACAAGTGGGGGGACCCCACTTGACATGTAACCATGAAAATTTCTCCACGGATGGATTTGAAGGATTTGCATGTTTTATTATTAGGGAAATGGCTATGGGGAAATGAGAAAATTCTCGTCTATTGCAGGGAAGACTTCCCATCAGGCCTAAAAATTTATAATAAAAAATCACAAAAAAACCAAGGTGTGGACCCTTCTGTTGTATCGATGATGTGGATGAATTGACAACATGGATCTATCATAAAATGACACATGCACGATCTAGTTAGATGACAAAGATGATGTGGAAGCATAGGTGGAGCCACAATGGTGCATGACGTATGAAACTCAATGGGTTGGGATGATGTCAACATGAAATCAACATCTGAATGTCTTGGGACACATGGAACTAATAAGAATATGACACGTGGCATGTTGATTTGGAATTTTCAGGTGACCAACTGGGCCAAAAATAAGTGACATGTGGCATCTATTAGCAAGTCACATGTGGTAGATGTGTGTAGGTTGGTAGAAACGGTGGTGCACACATAATATCGGTGATTTTTTTAATTGGCTCGTGATTGCAGCAGGTGGTCCCACATGGATACATCACCCAGGTGAGTTAACCCCGATAGTTTCCGAACGGGCTACAATTGTATCTCCAAGGCGATAAAGCGTCTGGACGAGGTGGAAAGTACAGGTGGCAAAGGAACCTGCATGGATGAATCGCAAGGCTCATGAGAGATAGTGTGGCAGACTCCAAAGGACACATAAACTCTAACGATTGACCCCAACAATTTATAAATGAGGCACATTTGAAAACATCAGGGAAACGGGACTGGGGGCTAAATTTATCCTCTCTCCTCCAAGACTTAGTCTCTTGTGGTTTCATGTGGTTGATGGTGCTAAGAGTTGTGTAAAGTGGTTAAGCACCTATGGGTGTAAGTTTAATTTACATGAATGAGCCGACAACATGTGGTTTATTTGACACGTTTATGCCATATTTTGTGGAAAGCAGCAATGGGTGTATGGATATGAACAAGTCGAAAAATATACTTGGTGGATTCCATTATAACTGGTAGTACACTAAAGTTGGATAACACATCATGGACAAGTGGGTAGTATTTTTGGAAAAGGAGGCCATGTTTTGGTAGTTCAACCAAAAGTAGTAGTGCACTAAAACTTGGACTATCGTGCATGAATGAGTTGGTATCTCTTTGGAGGCATGGAGAGATTTGGTGGAATATTTGGAATTTTGGCCAAATATGGAAGTTCATTAGATTTCAAACTATAGATAAAACCTCTACTAAACCCTCTAAAGCTCAAAAATTGTGAAAAACAACAGATTAACTCAGAGTTTGAAGACTATTTGAACACATCAAGAAAATATTATAGAAGTGAGAAAACAAGAATAAGTCAAGATCAAACCTCATTTAAAGCGTAAATTAAGAGTTGAAATTAACTAATGTTCAAAATCTAAAAATATCAGTTCTTATTCTTTATAAGCAAAATTGAACAACCGAATTGTTTATTATTGGTGCAACAATTTTCATATTGTAGTATACATCAGGAGTGACTCACAGATCATATTTGGTGTCTGAAAGGTGTTTTAATGGTGATATTGATGATTTTAGGTGGTAGAGATATGTAAACAACAAGGTGTTTAAGAGGGCAGAAAATGAGTTTATCTATGCAAGGAAGGGATTGAGTTGTGAGAGAGATGAAGCAATATTATTTTATTTAAAAGTTCTTGTTGATCTAAGTTTTAAAATTTTATGAATGGTGGATCAACATGGCCAAAAAGTTGGAGCTTGCATTTCAGGGGTTGTAACTCCTTCCAATAGTGGCTGGTAAATAATCAGGGGTTGGAACTCCTTTCAGTGGTAGCTGATAAATCAGGGTTAGTAGCTCCTTTTATTGGTAGTTGATAAATCAGGGGTAGTAGCTCCTTTTAGTAGTAGATAAATTATGGGTAGAAGCTCCTTTTAGTGGTAGCTGATAAACTAGGGAGTGGTAGATTCCTTTAGGTGGAAGTCTGAGAAACCTGCAAGTAGAAGCTTGCAAGCAATGATATAATAGCAAGTTGTAGCTTGTATTTGCAAATGGAATAAAGAAGATTGGTGTGTTTATATGTTTCTTATTTGTATGGTTTATTTATGATTGGTGTGTTTATATGTTGCTTATTTGTATGATTTATGATGCTTCTGACCTAAATGATTAGTAAGTAGATTGAAAATTTTTAATTTGAAAATAGTTGTATAATTTCGTTACAGTAATGATTCACACCCCCTCTTAGTAGTGTCCTGGTTTCTAATGGTGTCTGGAAATGGCCTCTACAACTATAAAATCTATTTCCCTTTCATAAGTTTATTTTAACAAAAATATTCATTCTTATTTCTCCTTAATTCTGAGATCACATTTTTTTAATCGTGTGCCTTAAATGAAGACATCCACCTCCATTGACTTAGGAATCCAATCATCAAATGCATGTAGAGGTTATAAGGGAAGTTTGTTCACATAGTTATCAGAGCGTGTTTATGATCATTATGGGGAATGTAAGAGCACTTCATTCTCCTATCAAGGAAAAACAACCATCATTTCCCTCAAATCTCCTTTTATCAGTCATTCTAACTCTCTCATGTTCTTGAAGGATTCTTCTCATGTTATGTTCTCCACTGTTAACTAGGGACCAATCTGAAAATTGACCAAATTGGCGTCGTGAAAGAGGAATTCATGAGCCTTGGATTGGGAGATAAAAGGCTATAGGTGAGCATAAATGTTGGCCAAGTGAGGAAGCCTTCAACCACTATGTTAATGTTACTCATTTCTTGATTAATATAGGTGTCATGCTTTCATAGTATTCTTATAAAGTATTCAACGGATTGGGTTATTTCTACCTACATTGAAGAGCACTAAGGGAAGGGTACCTTCATGGGACTATTAAGAAGAAATGAGGAATATCTTCCTTGAGTTAAGCAAGGAAGTGGAAAAAAAAGTCATGGTTGTTTGATGATTGGATGTGATGCATGGAGTGCATTATAGTGAGCAAGTTAGCTAAGTAATGAGAGCAATTAGGTTGGGTTCATTGACATAAAAATATGTAACTTAGTTCCTTTACCCTGGTGGCCTCATAACATCATGTTAATCTCGACTTGGTCATTGACGTGTTTACCATGGGTGGTTGAAAAGCCTATATTATTTGATAACCCATGATATTTTCCCATGGTATTAGAATGTGATGAATCTTATTTAAAGAATTGAATAATTCCATTGTAAAGTGCCTTGCATGGCCTATGCTTTGGCTAGCTTAGAAAAATTGTCCAAGGTGAATAAAGATATATCTTTGAAAGTTAGTTTTTTCAATAAAGGGTTTCCAAGGTTAAAATATCTTGTGTATTTTGTGATTGCTTGGTGATTATTGATGTTACTTTTTGCACTATACTTGGCTTTGCTTTTGGCATTACAACAAAGCAACCTTGGACCCTTTGGAAATAGTGGTAGATGATGGAAGCCATGGAGAGAGTAAATGGTATGTAGGTAATGAAATAGGTTTATGTTTCATAGCATCACATGCTCGGACATACAATTGAAAGTATTTTTGTGGGGTTGGATTGACCCGAGCTATATAATGAATGAAATGAAAGGCATGAAAGGAATGGAACACACATAGATAAATATAACACAAATCACAACGATATAGTGAAAATGAAACTTTTATTGATAAATAAAATAACAGAATATTGTAGAAAACAAATTGTCTAGAATGATGGTAGTTATATTTAAAGGAAGACAGATCTCGACTACAAGCATTCACAAAAGATATCACAAGAGGCTAAAAGGATGGACTTTTAACACAAATAAAGAACCATAGAGGTCCAAAACCATAACCCTAGAATATGAAGTGTCAAAATATTTGTGGGCTCCAAGGTGATTAGTTTGTACATCAACTTCTCGGGGGTGCAACTTTTGCATACAATGTTTGGTTGGGGCGCATGGTAGTCCGTATAAAAGAACTATATGATAATTACAATTTTTGGTTGGAGGCAATTCCTAGCCCTCTGAATCTCCAAAAGGACATGATTTAGGGCCTCAAAACGGTCTCAGAAGATTAGGATATTAAAAACCATAGAAAAACTGTCAAGAAATAGAGAATTGTTGAGTTAGTGGAAGAGGTTCGTGGACAGTGATATCCACCTGGATCATGGATTTTATCACATATGTAAATGGGCATATGGCTGTAAGACCTATTTAGGCATGCGTACCACTATCTTGATGGTTCACCAATGTAAATTATAGATGTAGACTTAGGTGATAGCAGACATTTGCATTCCTAGAAACCCAATTAATAAACTTAGAGGGGGGTAGGTGGTTATCCCAAGTTAAGTTTAAAGTGGGGAATGTTGGGTTAATTTTGATTCAATGATTGGGTTTATTGTTGGTGGATTTTGGGCCCAAGTATTAGCACGTGATGAATCTATGTAAAGGTTTAAAAATTCCTTTGTAATGTGTGCCTTGAGTGGCACATTCTTTGGTTGACTTAGCCATATTGTTTTAGGTGAATAAAGATATATCTTTGAATATAAGTTTTTCCACTAAATAATTTCTGACGTAAAAATCTCTTGTGCACTTTGTGCTTTGTGATTGTTGATGTTGTTTCTTTTGCTTTGTTTGGTTTTCCACGTAGCCTAGCCTAGGGGTGGCATCTACGTTGGATACCTCTAGTTGGGGAAAAGATTGCTTGTAGGTAATCAAATTATTAGACTATCTTTTGTTAAAAGATATGTGCTTTGTATATGTTTATGAATCTACAATTGAATGTTATTCATTGCTATGGAAATAGTATATTTTTTCATGTTGTGTATGATTATGTTTAAATATGTTCATGGGAATTTGGGTGCCATGAAATATTGTTATTCCATGTTGGTATTTTCCACTACATTTTATTATTTTGCATCATGCATGCATTTAATAAATTTTGGGCTTCTAATATTTTGTATGGGATTATGGTGAAATGGTCTCTTGAGCATTGAACTTTTGATAGTTAGTTTAATGGCTATTCACCATATGTTTGAATTGCTAGGCATGGATTCCATAGCCTGAGATCCATTTTATTGAGCTCCTTATAAGTTTCTCTTTTGAAATATAATGTACAAGCTATACAATTGTCTTTATCCATTAATTATTTGCTTGACTATTCTTCATTGTTTTCCATCCCAGAGAATTGGGTAACACCATCATTTTTGGTAGACAAATAAGACATTTCACTCATCCCTTCCATATACTTTTCCCAAAAACTATGGCATCTATAATGTATTGCAACTTAATTTCCTAATGTTTTACTACCTTTCTTCTTTATTATTAGGCATATATTAGACATTTTCAAATAACTATAATACTACAATAGAGGAAGACAATGTGTAGTTGCAAAAAAAACAAAAAATAATTTGGTTAGAAAATGACTAGCCTCTTGCACTAATTGCTTATTATTGTTCACACTGTGGACGCTAACCAATCATTGCAGAAGGATGAGGATTTAAAAGGAAAGTTATCAATGAGCTAGTGGTTGTTATGGATGACATATTGAGCATGCCAACAACACATCATCATTGAGGAATAACACATGGCCTCTCAACATGAACCTCACAAAATAAAAAACTGACAAGATCTGAGGTAACCTATTTCTCTAAAAGTGTAAAGAGATTTGGAACCCATTTAAAATATATAGGAGGGATAATCATTGGATTAAGTGGTGGAATGATGCAGTTGCTTGAAAATCTTCATTCTAGGAGGACATGACTAGGAAATCACTATCATAAAGAAAGAATAAAAATTACTGGTTGAATGACTTATTATGCTTAAGAAGCAACTTCAGCCTTGACTTCTTAATGAAAAGCTTAATATGCTAGAGTTGTCAAATTAAGACATTACAAAAAAATTAAAAACAAAATAAGTAATGGGGCCTAAGATAGAGTTATAATAAACAATACGTAGGGGATAAGGCCTTAAAATAATTCTTCAAGCATTTTCATGGATTAAGAGATAAATTCTCTCTATGTAATAACATTAAGATGAAGATGTTTTATAAGGCACTACTTGCACCAATTTTTTTATTTATTTGAGAATTGACTTTCAAGTGCAAGTTTCCCAAGTTGATGTGATAACATAGGCTCCATTGGTATGGGTGTCATGCCTTGTGAGTCATCTTTAGCTAGTAATTGTTATCTATGTTATGTTGCAAGCTACCTTAGTAGAAAGGGATATCTCTCGTTTGAGATTATATTCCACATTAATATTATAATAGATGTGTTTGAGAGATGACATATTCAATCTGGTGAGTTCGATAAGTGTTACACAGTAATTTGTCACCGTCCCTACCATTCCCCGTCCCGCACAATGGAGGACCCATTTTGTGACCTGTGAACAATGTCATGCCTTGGAACCATTATCAATGCATTCCTCTAAACATGAGCTTCAATTTCCCTAAAGACATCTCCTTGCAAAAAACCATGAAAACATCTCCTTTTGCATTGGTGCGGGCAGACAGTTCGTCACTCGCGCCAATGGGGAAAATCCTACAAAGAGGCCGCGCCAACTGGTGCTCTGTCCTAGAGCAGCAGTCGCGCCAGCCAATTTAAGGAGTGTTTTTTAAATAAAGATGGTGGAAGCTGTGTTTCAACAAACTCAGAAACCATTGCCTATCTTGAGTTGGGAGGTTTGGCTACGGGAGTTCCATGGAAGGGAAGTGGTTTGCCACCTCTCATGGAACCTTCCTTGATGATAGGGCCAATCCCACAATAATAGGGATCCCAACTCTCTCCTTCCCCATCTATAAAAGCTTGCCTATTTCCATTGCAAGCTAGTCTTGAAGTGCCTAGGCTTTGAATCTCCAAATTCCAAAGATCCTTTGTGTTGTAAGAGCCCTCTTTCTTCCCTTAAGGCCGACTCAAGTAAGGAGACTATCGTCGAGAGACTCTAGAGAGGCTTGCCCTTTCCCTGGCAAGCTTTGCGAGACGTGAACGACTGGGGACCCTTCCGAAGGAGACCGCGGCGTCAGAACATTGGTTGTACTCTCTTTCGATTGTTTATTAATGAATGACTACCGGTTATGGTTCCACTCTGTTTTTCGCTTATGTTAATAATGAATTATATCCTTTCTGACTGATATATAGTCTCGTATTCTGGATTTTATGCTTGTATTCGTGTTGTTTCTTGCATGTGCAGGTGTCCATTCACGGAGATCGTGGGGATCGTGATCTGCCGAGGCTGAGGAACGGGAACGCTGTCTCTTCTACGAATCATAGCACTGGACTCCAGGTAGGCCTCCATCATTGGCTTATTTATTCGCAATTAGGAACTTGCGTTGTAGCATTTGATGATTGTTGCTAGACCCCTGCTGGGCTAGTAGGGATCGCCTCTGTCCGCAGAGGGGATTTACCTCCTCAACAATTTGGCGACTCCACTGGGGATTCGTCTAGTTTTCACTGTCTCGTTTAGATTGTCTCGTTTTGATTGTTTTATGATTTTCCTTGCTTGGTTAGCCTTCTGGGTTGGGTTCTTTTGTTGTTTTTTGCTTCTTGGTTTGCTTAGTTTACATTGATTTGCTCCTGGAGTAGTTCTTTTTTATTTTTGGCTGAGAAACTCGACTGGCACGATTTTTAGCCCGACAGTCGCGCCAATTGGCGCATGTTGCTTTTGTATTGCCCGTGCCAATTGCTTGCTGGCGCCAGCTGCAGCCTTACAGTCGCGCCACTCCTGTAGGGTATTTGAGTTTGCTCAGTTTTGAGCTCTCTAGGTCTGGTCAGTGTTTTTCTTCTTGATTTTTCGACTACCTGAGTGTGTTGGAGTCCTGTTTGACTGGGAATTTGCCTTCGTCCTTTGGTTGTTTACTTTTATCCATCGATTTCACGTTTTAAGCCCTAGGGCATCTAGTGGCTTTGTGTATCGAGCCCTACTTGAGAGTTTTGGTGTTTCGTTTATCCAGTCAACTCTCTGATTGCTCCTCCGCATCCTCTTAGTAGTTGTTCACTGTTTTGTTGCGATTTTTGGGTGATTGCTCGTTTCTTCATTCAAATTTTGTTTGGTCTTGCTTTGGGCCTAGATCACGCGGTCCGTTCGAGCCTTTGAGTCTTTTTCTTGGTTTTGAGAGACTTTGGTCGATTTGAGATCTGATTGTTTGTGTCATTGAGTGAAATTTGTTCGTTTTGCTCTCTCAATATCGTTTCTCAAGTTGCTTCTCTTTTATTTTCAGTTTGTTTAGTGCATCTAGCTATCAAACATTGAAAATTACAAAAAAAAAATCTCTTTTGCTTTTGGTTGATTAGTGCAAATTGAAATTTTTTCGATTTTACTAGTAATTAGTGATTTGAATGAAAATTTTTTATTTCATTAGTTGCATTAGAGATATCATTGTTTGTCTTCCGATCATTTTGTTTGTGTAAGAACTCTCAACTCTTCTGTAGCTAGTTTTCATCGAACGAAATGGTGTACTGTGGCATGTAGCTTTGCATTTAGGAGTTTTGAAACAACACATTCGTTAAGGCCTGAAAACTGAAACGTAATTGAAGATCAACTTTAAAATCTACTCAATTTACACTAAGGCAGCATTGGAATCTAACAAAACACATTTAGAGGTCTAGGCTAGAGACGTGTTCCGGCGTCTTTAAACCTAGCAGCTGTCGTTCGCCTTTTGGCTCTAGACAGCGCTAGTACGGACTTGTGCTCCCCGTACCGTCGCGTATATAAAGGGAGACCCCTCTAGGTTTTCAATCCTTTATCCGTAGGAAGCCGAGTCTGCCGCCCTATACCCGTGGTACACCGAACACAGCATTCGGGGAGATTGCCTGCACGTATGGAAAGTCCTTGGTTGATTTATTTTTCATTATTAAAACCAAGGTGTATATTGCAGTTCACGGTTATTTGGTACACCCTTTGTGCCTAGTATTCCTGAGCAGTCATTTGGTCTTTTCTGACTCCCTAAATTTGAAAAGACCATCAAGCGCTTGTCCTTTCACGCTTGTGTCAAATCTGAAAGAGATAGAGTCATCTTTTATCGTTTCTCGACTCTTAAAACATGAAACGGTGAAGTTTCTTATTTTTCAATGTGGTAAAAATTAATCACCCACGATTACACGCCCTGTTAGATATTGCTTGTTGACCGTTTGATCGTGTGTCTTGACTCTTTTTCAGCCCGTGTGTGTGTTTGATTCTTTTTCTCTGGTCATTTGCCACAGTGGCGGAACCTTCGGTTTCGTCTACTGGTAGTCCTTACACGGACGATTCTTCAGAGGCTTCCCAATCCTTTGCTGAACCGCAACAGCCTATTGTTTTCGAGTTTCCTGACGGGGGACCGGTTCTTGCTGAGCAACCCTCGAGGACCAATGAGTTCATCGTCTTTTTTGACTCCGTGTCCGGGAACTCGATATTAGGAGTCGTACTTCTTCACACTCCAAGCCCCGCCTTTTGTTGCCGCTCAAAGCCTCCAGTCCTCGCCGTCTTCTTGCGAGACGAACGGCAGGATCAACCATGAGTGATTCCGGTGAGGAAATCCCAACGTCCGGTGAAGACTACTTCTACCTCTTTCCCACGAAGATTGCCCCCGGGAGACAACTCTCGAGTCGTCGACACGTCGGGCCGCCCGGGCCCCTCTTACCACGGGGGGAGACAGAGCTCTTGGGTCGCATCATCTCTGAGCGTGCCTCTGTGATGAGAAGTGTCAGCTCCTTCTCCGAGGCCAGCTTCTACTATGCCCGGGGTGTCTCCTCAGACGCCCGTTACTTCTGTTCCCGTCCGGCCCACTGTCTGTGTGGCCGCCTCTTCTCCTGTTGTCATAGCATCTGCTGCAAGGGTTGTGCCAACTCTTGAAGATGTTTATCTAGCGACTGCTATACCAGAGAATATCTCTCCGGAGGAGTATCGGTTGTCTTTGCAACAGCCGAACGCCGAGGTTGGACCATCCTCCCAAGATCCCAACCGCTCTTACTTTGCGCACTATGCACAGGATGGTACACCCGTGTATGCTTTCCCAGGTCAGTATGATGAGCACGGGGAGATTTTACGTCTACCCGCTCCTGAGGCTTACCTCTATGCTCAAGGTTTACCTTATAACCAGGCTTATAACCCGCAAGGACAACCTTTCCAAGGCCAACCTTTGGGCCAACCTGGCTATCTTTATGATCCACAGGGGCAGCCCATGCAAGGCTATCCTGTCGGCCAACAAGAGCCATCGTACGGTCCGCAAGGACAGTATTATAGCCCTTCCGGTCAACCTGTTCAGCCTCAGCCGGGGTATCAACCGGGACCGGTCTATGGTCCTGGGGGGAAAATCCAGCCTTCTTTACCTATGCAACCTCAGTATCCTGTTGTTTCTAACGTTGCATATCAGCCGGGACCATCCTATGGTTCCGCTTCGGGTCAAACCGGTTTTCAGCAGGCACCTGGCCCTGTTCCACCACCAGGCCAACCGGCCCATCCGGTACAACCTGGTGTTCCGCCTCCAGGCCAACCGGCCCATCCGGTACAACCTGGGGCTCATTCACAACCAGGCCAGCCTGCTCAACCAGCGCCACCTGTTTATCCGGGCCAACCTGTTCATTCAGGGCAGCCCTCTTAGTCGAGTCAACCTGTTCACTCAGGGCAGCCCGCTCATTCTATTAACCCTGCTCAGCAGCCGACTCATTCAATGCCGCAGCCAAATCAACAGCTGCGCCCTACTTATCAGGCTCTGCAGGGTTCCACTTTTCAGCAGCCTACTCATCCTCAGGGTGGTTATTATCCTCATGTTCAATCTCAACCGAATTATAACCACCCCAGAGGCTCTCAGTATTATCCTCCTCTACCCGGTTTTACCTATACTCAGCAGCCAAATGCAAACGCTGCTTACACCAGGCCGACATATAATCAGGGTCCGTACCCTGGTTATCAAGCCCCACACTCTGGTTACCAGCATCCAAATCAGTCTGGTTATACGACCTACACCCCCTACAGTCAGAATCCTACGGGACAGAACCCATGGGGGCAAGGATATTCACAACCATTGTGGAGTACAGGTAACGGTCCTCATCCTGGGTCTGGCATGCCAGTTAATACACCATTGCCGTTCCTGGCCACCTTGGAGTTGCCGGATGTTTCAAAGTTGACCAATGATCCGATTTTACATAATCCATATTGGCCTCCGGTTCCCACCAAGATACCAGGTGATTGCCCCAAGTTTGAGGGAAAAGCTGGAGAGGACCCCTAGGCGCATGTGATGACGTATCATCTTTGGTGTTCGTCTAACTCTTGGGTCGACGATTCGATTCGCCTGCGCCTCTTCCAGCGTACTTTAAATGGAGCTGCTTCCAAGTGGTACATAGAGTTATCCCGCGGAATTTTCCAAGATTTCAATTCTTTAGGCATGGCTTTCCTCACACACTTTCAGTTACCGGTTCGTTATGAAGCCGGGACGCACCTCCTGACTTCTCTAAAGCAGGATAAAGCCACTCACATCTCTGATCACATTCATGAGTGGCGGCGTCGTCGTAGACTGATCAAGTTTCACATACCTGATTAGATACTGACTCACTGGTTCACCACCTCCTTTGTGAATAAAATCGCTCAGGATATTGCGATGGGAGCGTGTGTGACAGAGGAACAAGCCATTGCGCGTGCCCAATATCTGGATCTTGTATATTCTCAGTCCGGCACGCTTTATGATATCTTGCTAGATGCCCTGCGGTCCGGAACCTCTAAGGCTCCGCCTACCCCTGCGGTGGATGGTGTCATTGGTTCTGTCTCTCAGAATTCGAAAAAATCTTCGAATGGGAAGCAGAAGTCTAATTCTTCCAACCATGCTCCTGCTAATCCTGCCCCGTCCGATTCTGGTAAAACCGTGGAAGTGAATGCCGTTCAGGCCAATCCTACGGAGAAAACTTCCAAGGGGAAAAAGAAGGGCAAAGGAAAATCTAAATCTGATGCCCCGAAGCCAGAATCTAAATCTCGAACTGAGGATGGCTGTCAGTGTAAACCAAAGTACCCTTGCCTCATTTGTGAAGGGGACCATTATACTAAGGATTGTCCACGACGATCCGAGGTTAGTCAACTTCTCAAGGGCCCTAAAGGGACTCCGGCTGTTTTAAAAGAGCCATTTCCATCTCAGCAGACCCAGATGGTCGAACAGCCGTCACCATCTGCACCATTTGGGTCCCAAGTTTTCATGATGAAGAGTGTTGCACCTATCTCTGTCGCTACGTGGTCGAAGGATTACAACGAATCGCGGCAGGCATCCGGGAAGGCAGTTGCGGATGGACCGCCTCCCCTACCTGCCTCCGGTTCGTTGGAAATCGAGAAGCCTACTCCTGAGCCCATTGTGAAACCACCTTCTAAAGGTGTCCTTCGAAGATCTTCTTATAATCCGAATGCTCGTGCCGCTCAACATTACAACATTGTTGAGGATTTGGCACAGGCGTCGTCCGCTATGTCTGCGCTAGAAGTTCTTCAAAGTTGTCCTTCACAATGAAAGGCTTTACTGTCTGCGATCGGGGGCATTGATCCCGCCGATTTGAGTCTTCTCACCTTCGATTTAGAGAATTTCACTCCCCGGCTTCCACATCAAATCGCTCTTATTATTCAAGTCGGGATTAACGGTCTGAACATTCATAGGGCCGTGGTGGATGAAGGTGCTTCTACCTACGTTATGTCCTCCGCTTGCTGGAAGGCCATCGGCTCTCCAGCCCTTTCGTCATCTCCCAATGCCCTTGAGGCATTTGATGGTCGGGAATCCAAACCCCTGGGCGTTCTCGAGAGTCTAGCGGTCACATTACAGGGGAAGACTATCAACGTGGAAGTAGAAGTGGTTGACGCTAAACTCAACTACAATATACTTCTTGGCCGCAGCTAGACTCATGCCATGCTCTGTGTGCCGTCCACCGTCTTTCGATTCCTTAAGTTCCCTCACGAGGGAAAAATTGTCACGGTGGATCAGTTGTCATTTTTCACCTCTACCTCTGAGAACAACGTGCCATACGTGGATCAAATTCTGAATCCCCCGGATAGTGTGGGACCTAGTCTCTTCAAAGACCCAGTCCTCATGAGTATTTTTCCCGCACCACCACCGCACACCGCTCAAGTCAACATGATGTCCAGGTCCGATGACCCCTGGCTTATTCCTACGCCTGAGCAGGTGTTTGAGTTTGGAGAATCAATGCCCTTGACTCCAGTAGAGATCAGCTACTGTGAAATTGTTGTCGCATCTGATCCTCCACCTCCTTAGCATGCTCCTTTGAGCATGGCTCTCGACGTCTACTCTCAATCCCCCTGGCTTGGTCAGGCCGATTCGCCTGATCCTCTCAAAGAGACTTTTCCTTCCGATGAGGCCATCATTGAAACTATGTCTCTTGAGGAGCTGCCTTGGGGCGATGGACATCATCGCTCCTCTTTTATGCCTAGCTTGGGGGCAATGACTGACTGTCTGGAGCGTTATGCTACTCAGGTTCCTACCCCTCCTCTTCAAACGCCCATTTTGATGCACGAGGTTTTTTCGGAGGGTAACCTGAGTAACATTACTCAAACCATCCCGATCAACATCTCCGTTAAACCGGGGATCGTTGAGAATATTCATGTGGGTGTGACTTGTTCTCCTGATGAGATTCAAGTCTATACTGAGCTTTTTAAGGAATTCAGAGATGTTTTCGCGTGGTCCTACGAGGAAATGCCGGGGATTGATCCCAGTATCGTAGTGCATGAGATTCCAACCTATCCAGGTGCGAAACCCGTGCGCCAACGCTTACGCCCCATGCATCCTCGGAAAGCCGCTGCCATCAAGGCAGAAGTTGAAAAAATTCTGAACGCGGGCTTTATTTATCCCATCCCCCTCACAGAATGGGTGTCTAACATTGTCCCTGTCGATAAAAAGCAGGGTACGATTAGAGTTTGTGTTGATTATCGCGACATCAATCGCGCCTGTCCAAAGGATAATTATCCCACTCCGTTTATAGACCAGATCATCGACGAATGTGCCGGAAGTGAGATCTATTCCTTGATGGACGGTTTCTCAGGATATAATCAGATCAATATTGCACCTGAGGATCAACACAAGACCACATTCATCTATCCGTGGGGTACTTTCGCGTATAAAAATCTCCCGTTCGGCTAAGCGAGAGGACCATCCTGAACATCTCCGCCAGATCTTTCTTCGTTGCAGGCGCTACAATATTAGGCTTAATCCTCATAAATGCATCTTCTGCGTTGATTCTGGCCGTCTTTTAGGATTCATAGTCTCGAAAGACGGAATTCGCCTTGACCCTTTAAAGGTCGAGGCCATCATAAATCTCCCATCACCCTCCTCCCTATATCAATTACAGAGTCTGCAAGGGAAAGCGAACTTTCTTCGGCGCTTTATCCCGAATTATGCCGAGGTGGCCAAAGGATTCACTCGTTTATTAAAGCAGAACGTTCCCTTCCATTGGGACGAAATCGCTCAGCAATCCTTTGAGAAGCTGAAGACGTTGCTTGTCAATGCTCCGTTGCTTCGTCCTCCGGACTACCACCGCGACTTCACTTTATATCTCGCCGCCGCATCTAGCACCATAGCCATGGTCTTGGTGCAGGATGACGATGACGGTGATGAACATGTTGTTTATTATTTGTCACGGAACCTTCTCGATCCAGAAACGCGTTATGCTCATGTCGAGAAGTTGGCATTAGCAGTAGTGCACGCTGTACAGCGCTTTTGCCATTACATCCTTTTGCGTACGATAACAGTGGTTTCAGACTGAAACCCTATGACGTATATTCTTTCTAGACAATTACTGGGGGGCAAGTACTCTAAGTGGATTGTTATCCTACAGGAGTTTGACTTAGAGTTCAATACTACTAAGTCAACTAAATCACTGGTTTTCGCGGATCTTATATGCTCTCTCCCTATAGAATCTGCTCCCTCACACTCTGAAGATCATATACCGGACGAAACGCTTTTCCTCATCAATACTCGTGACCCTTGGTACGGTGACATAATAGTGTATCTTCAGACCTCAACATTTCGGTCTGAGTTGGATAAAGCTGCCCGCCGTCGGATTCGGCACCAGTCCCAGCCCTACCGTATAGTAGGAGATACCTTATACCGCATTGGAGTAGATTCGGTGCTCCGGCGATGCCTAACCTTGGAAGAGGCTGAAAAGGTCCTAAATGATTGCCACAGTGGTGCCTGTGGTGGACATATGTCCGGGTATGCTACTGCCCAGAAGATTCTGCGAGCAGGTTATTTCTGGCCTTTTATATTCAAAGACTGTATCATGGCAGTCCGTAAATTTCATGCGTGCCAGATTTTCCAGCGCAAGATGCGCGCGCCGCCTCTCCCCTTGCATCCTGTTATTACCGTCGACCCTTTTGCGAAATGGGGCATGGATTTTATGACGTGTAACCCTCACTCGGCCGGGGGGCATGCGTATATAATTGTCGCCGTCGACTACTTCACCAAGTGGGCCGAGGCGATGCCTACACTAGCTGCTGACGGGAAAACGACTGCTCAATTTATATTCAACCACGTTATTGCACGGTTCGGGGTTCCTCAAGCCATCGTCACTGATCACGGTACTCATTTCCAAGATTATATGATGGCGGAGCTGACTTCAAAGTTGGGCTTGCGTCACGACAGCTCAACACCATATTACCCTCAGGCGAATGGTCAGGTTGAAGCAGTGAACAAGGTTCTGGTCACTATGCTTCAACGAACAGTTGGTATTCACAAATCCAATTAGCATCTCCAACTGTTCTCAGCTCTATGGGCATACCGAACATCTGCAAAGAGTGCAACTGGATTCACACCATTTCAATTGGTGTATGGTCTGGAAGCAACTCTTTCGGTTGAATGCGAGATTCCTTCTTTGAAATTAGCTGTGGAACTTCTACCTAATACTTCTGCTGAGGAAGAACGTCTTCTGTATCTGGAACGGTTAGATGAAACCCGTCGTCTGGCTGCTTTGGTTATTGAAGCACAAAAGAAGAGGGTCAAAACTCATTTTGATCAATCTGTTTCTCCTCATTCCTTTATCGAAGGAGACCTCGTCCTCCTGTACGATCAAGCACATGACAAGCTTGGAGCCGGTAAGTTCCAGCCTATGTGGCATGGGCCCTATATAGTAAAATGCGTTTTGAAAAATGGGGCCTACGAGCTTATAGATTATGAAGGAGTTTCACTAGAGCAACCTAGAAATGGGCTGTACCTCAAAAATTACTATGCCTGAAGTGATTTCTTCATGTGGTGTGTGTACATAGGTGTGTGTTTTTCATTTGTGTGCATGTATGGTGTGGTGTGCCTTGTAAACATCTTTCTGCTGATCGGGTCTTCCTGGTTGTGCAGATGTCTATTCATCCATTTGTTGGTTTCGCGGATGGTGCCTCCCGCAGTACCAGGAATCTGTCTTCAGCAGCCTGGGTAATCTATGATCCTGCTGGTGAGTTGGTCAACCTACAAGGAGTGTGTCTAGGACGTACTACGAAAAACATTGCGGAATATAGTGCTGTGTTAGAATTATTAACCGAGGCAGTAAACCTTGGTATCCGTGAATTGCTTGTGTATCTAGATTCGAACTTGTAGTGTTACAGCTGAACGGAAACTATTCGGTAAGAAACCCGTCCATTTTATGACTGTATCTGCGTATTCGATTACTGGAAAGGAATTTTGACTACATTGCATATCATCATATACCCATGCATTTGAATACATTAACAGATGCAGTAGCAAATTTGGCATTAGACAGACATTTGCGCAATTTGTAAATCATCATCACATGTAAAGAAAGATCCATCCAGAAATAGATATGCATATATATAGATATCGAAATGTTTACATAGAGTGTGTCACATAAAGTCAAAATATACATAATCGTCTTAAGTACATCCGGAGACGATATGTCTCTCAAAAAATAGGTGTGGTATAATCCCTAAGAGCTAATCCGCATGGTGCTCATGATAGCATGTAACTGCACGCACTAAGCGTCTCAGGATTCGGTGGATCCGACTTGGAACTCCCACCGTATGACGCTGGTACGCCATCGGTACGTCCGCCAGCCGAGCATAGTCCGGGATCCCTCGGGCAATGCCCTCGAGATTCTGGATCAACTCCTCCCCTCCTGTGCCCTCTCCCTGAGGATCAGGGGCGAGATGAGTCCTCCGTGAGATTGGAGACATCCCAACTGGTCTCTCAGGGCCCACATCTGCATACATATATAAAATGTGTTAGGACGAATGTGTATTAACAAAAAAAAACATAAAAAATAAAAATAAAAAAACATGAGGTCTTAACCAACTCCTCGTCCCAGTCATCTCCTTCTGGCAGTGGGAGATCTGGGTCTCCGGTGAAGTCAGTTCCTGCATATGGCCAGTCCTCCACTACAATCAACTGGCGCCGTAACCACCTAAAGAACTCTGGCCTCCAGGACATCTGTTGGCCGCCTCCAGCTTTGGGCATTAGTGCTGCCCAGCGAGCCATTCTTGGCTCTCGTGGAATCGGATCTGCTACTATGGCCCCTTGGCCCTAGAAGATTGGTAAGCGTTCCAGAATGAACGATACCAGGATGGAACCATAGCCAAACTATTTCAGTTTGGCTTGCTTGCATTTTGTGAGCTGTCTTTTCATGTTTATTGTTACTGTTGTAGCCCAGTCAAACAATAAGGGACTCATGCATTCTGAGGCCAGCAGGAGTTGGGCCTTTGTGGCCTCGTGCGGTGCCTGCGATCCTGCAGCCCGCGTGATGGTATGTAGGACAACTCTCAATGCCAGGTCGGGGATGGTGTGGATATCCACCTTTTTGCTCCCTGATCCCATTTGTGCTCTTGGGCACACTCGTGCCATCACTTCTTCCATCTTCTCGCCAGATGGTCTGCTCCCAGTCAGGATGGGTACCGGACCTCTGCGGGACAGTCCGGTTATGAAATACACATCGGAGACCTCCAGTTCCAATACCTGATCTCGCAACTTGAACACTTGTTCCTGTTCATCCCAAATACTGATCAAATACTGGAGGAGCTCGAGCTGAGCTCGTAAATAGGGTGTAAGGAAGAACTTCTTTAACCCACAGTTTCTGAGGGCATTCATGCAAGCCTCACTTTCTATGGCCTGTTCATCCTCTTCTCCATGCTCTCTTTCTTTCCACTCAATCACCATTTTTCTTGATTTCCTGCATCCACATGGTCATAAACCCTTAATTAGATCTCTGGTAGGCTTCAAATTTCATTTAAAATGATTAAAATTTCGATTTTTTAGGCGGAATTTTGGGTTCGGCCGCCGGCGCGGCTGTTTTGTGAATAGTCGCGCCACGTGGTGCGAGCCCTTTGCATGGAAAAGCCCATTGGCGCGGGTCCGTGCCCGATACCCGCGCCAATGAGCGCAGCCCTAAAAATTCAAAAAGTTGCCACAGAGCCTGATATATGAGGGAAAACTATCAAAAAATGGATTGAAATGGAGTATAGAGAAGCGCCTCTTACCTGTAGCAGACGAGAATCTAAATGGTCAACCGGATCTGTCGCAATCGCCGTCAGAAGTTTGCACTCCAAAATGGACCACTGCTGCTTTTTACCAAGGTAAATAGTAAATGTAATTTTGTTTTACCATTTTGGCATATTTATAACTTTTTCAACATAGGATGGGTTTTAAAAGTTATTTTTATCAAATATCTTAATATGTTATGTCGAAAATGGGTTTTACGCTTGCTTGGTATGTGCAGCAGCAGGTTTTTGCGACTTTAACGATGGAAACGAGTTGTATTTTATACTTTTTCGGACTCGGTAAATACACGAAAAAGTCACTTCGGAGTCATCTTTCAGCTCTTTTCTGACTCTCTAAACATGAAAAGATTGTCGAGGCCCTTGTCGTTTCGATCTCGTTAAATTGGACATGAATCGACATCTACCCAATATACGTTTACCCCTTTTTCGGGCTGGGATGGATTGATTACGAAAAAGGAATACCCTAGCCTATCGCGACTAGGAGGTTTTCTCGGATATTGTTTTCTACCTTTTCGGATCTGAGGAACTATTTACGAAAAGGGACCTGTGGATTTTACTTTTCTGCTGTCTTTTCAAACTCTCTAAACATGAAAAGACGCCGATTTCTCCCTTTGTCAGACTCGTTAAACCCTGATGACATCGGATCCAGTTGAAATGACGTTCTCCGAGTTCCTCCTTCCTAGGACTCGTTAAATGCACTAGGATGGATTCGCCCGAAGGGCGGACTTATATTACAAGCATATGCTATCCCCTTCAAGCTTGTTATCAAAAATAATTGGGGTACTCGCCAGAAATGGTGGGGGAAAAAATGGAACCATCATCGTTGTCGTCGGTAGTATGTCGCTCTTGAACATGGCACTTGTCTGCATTCGTGTCGGGTTGGGGACATCTCATCTCGTTTCTTCACTTTGCCTCCATGGGTTTGGATAATCCCTTTTGACCTCTCATCTGCTCATTGCCTCATCACCATGACCTCTGATCCGTTGATGTCAAACACTGCCAAGTCCACTGTCGTGCCGTTTATATGTTCAAGAGAAGTTGGCCTCTACGAATATCAACCTTCCTCTGATTCTCATACGATCCTGATTCACAACAAAAACATCATGTTCCTCTGTCTCATGTCGATGATGTGGGAAACGTTATGGCCCACCTTCGATCAAGGTCACTTCCTGTCGACTTCAGCTCATTATCCAGGAAGTTGATCTAGAGACTCCTTTATGGTACCTTGGAGCCTGCATGCCTCAATGGCAGGTTCGTCGCATTCGACGTGGGGTTCTCATCATTGGCCTCCGATCGAGTGATTCTACGGGTGTTCGACACCAGCTCATTGATTCACACGCCGTAGATTGTACCTGTAGTACCTTGAGGGCCATTGTCATTATTGGTGGTTCCTCTCGCGTCTGTTAACAACTCTCATCATTAGCTGGTAATCAGACGATGTTCTTGCATGTTCGACTTCAGCTCACATATTCGCATGCTTGAACTTGTACTTTATTTGGGTCGAGATGGAGCGCAAGACCCTGGATTATGTCTGTTGTAATCCAGGCTGCGATTGTGGATTATTATCATTATGTACATGACTCACTAATTGGATGGCTGCGACCATACCTGAGTCTATTTATTTGATCCTCGCTGGATGGCTGCGCCCATACCCTGGATCCGGATTATAGTGTACTCTGTTTCGGATGGCTGTGCCCATACCGCATATACATCATGTACTTGAGATATCAGTTGTATTTTTCTGCACAGGTTTTCCGACGGCGGGGCTTCAGTTGAACATGTTCTCGTAAAGCATTTCACCCCTCTCTCTCGGGCCTCATACTTTAGGGGGCATCTGTTACACAGTAATTTGTCACCGTCCCTACCATTCCCCGTCCCGCACAATGGAGGACCCATTTTGTGACCTGTGAACATTGTCATGCCTTGAAACCATTATCAATGCATTCCTCTAAACATGAGCTTCAATTGCCCTAAAGACATCTCCTTGAAAAAACCATAAAAACATCTCTTTTTGCATTGGCGCGGGCAGACACTTCATCACTCGCGCCAATTAGGAAAATCCTACAAAGAGTCCGCGCCAACTGGCGCTCTGTCCCAGAGTCGCAGTCGCGCCAGCCAATTTAAGGAGTGTTTTTTAAATAAAGATGGCGGAAGTTTTGTTTCAACAAACTCAGAAACCATTGCCTATCTTGAGTTGGGAGGTTTGGCTCTGGGAATTCCATAGAAGGGAAGTGGTTTGCCACCTCCCATGGAAGCTTCCTTGATGATAGGGCCAATCCCACAATTATAGGGATCCTAACTCCCTCCTTCCCCATCTATAAAAGCTTGCCCATTGCCATTGCAAGCTAGTCTTGAAGTGCCTAAGCTTTGAATCTCCAAATTCCCAAGAGCCTTTGTGCTGTAAGAGCCCTCTTTCTTCCCTTAAGGCCGACTCAAGTAAGGAGACTATTGTCGAGAGACTCTAGAGAGGCTTGCCCTTTCCCTGGCGAGCTTTGCGAGACGTGAACAACTGGGGACCCTTCCGAAGGAGACCGCGGCGTCAGAACATTGGTTGTACTCTCTTTCGATTGTTTATTAATGAATGACTACAGGTTATGGTTCCACTCTATTTTTCACTTATGTTAATAACGAGTTATATCCTTTCTGACTGATATATAGTTGCGTATTCTAGATTTTATGCTTGTATTCGTGTTGTTTCTAGCATGTGCAGGTGTCCATTCATGGAGATCGTGGGGATCGTGATCTGCCGAGGCTGAGGAACGGGAACGTTGTCTCTTCTACGAATCATAGCACTGGACTCCAGGTAGGCCTCCATTGTTGGCTTATTTATTCGCAATTAGGAACTTGCGCTGTAGCATTTGATGATAGTTGTTAGACCCCTGCTGGGCTAGTAGGGATCGCCTCTGTCCGCAGAGGGGATTTACCTCCTCAACAATAAGATTTGCAATTACAACTCTAACAAACTTTTATATATAATACTAAAATATAAACCTATGTGTTAAGTATAACATAATGTAATTCTTACACTCCAACTTATTTCATTAAAAACTACACTCCAACTTATTTCATTAAAAAAAAAACATAAAACATAATAAATACAAATTAAATATACAAATATTAAAATATTAATAACATACTTTTGAAAACAAATTAATTAAATTATTAAAAAATAACTTAATTTATTAGAAAATGTAAAAAGATGTATTTATTTAAAAAGG
This sequence comes from Pinus albicaulis, assembly GCA_034641835.2. Lineage (NCBI taxonomy): Eukaryota > Viridiplantae > Streptophyta > Pinopsida > Pinales > Pinaceae > Pinus > Pinus albicaulis. Next base: position 111,741,805 of record CM076577.1, on the reverse strand, counting down.
AGTTGTCTAACGAGACAGAGGAACGGCTAAAATTGGTCGGAATCCGGGCCAAAAAAATTTAAAAAATCTTATAGTAGCAATGTTTGAATCATAATTTTGATGGTGGAAATAGATTCAACACCATCTTTTTTTTGTAAATTAGGAGGGACCTTTCTATTTTCTATTGATAATGACAGGCTACAATATATAAAATGTTTACGGTGACCTCAACCTGCCCGGAGGAAACCAGGTCTGTTGGCCATTTGAGTGCATGGAAAGCATTCCAAAATTGAAATTGTCTCATCCTTCTATATGCCGCATTAACTATCTATCCTACTACAACAATATGGTCTAGCTTATGACATAGGAATAAGTTCATAGACTATCAAAAAATGCATAGAAGCAAAATACTAAAAAGTCTATCCATCTGAAGAAGAAACAGGTGTTGGGTCCTTCACATTAGACCCAGGCATGTCTACTTGCTGCATCTGCTGGAGCAGCTTCTCCATGCGGTTCACCCTGTCATCCATTCTCTGAAGTCGGTCTGTTGCTTGATATTGTGTAATTTTAATATGCTGCAGTTGGCTTTGAATATCCTCCAACAGATCTTTAAGATGAGATTCATTCTTGGGCTGACCGGCGTTGGCCTAGGCAGGTTGAAAACTTTGCATAGCTTTTGCAAGGAGACATTTCACAAGCCAATATGTATGAATGGTCTGATTAAATAAGGTGAGACGTCCACGGGTGTTGCCAGGGTCCTGGATGAAATCTAGAATTTTAGCTTATGTTGAGGAGAAGCGGAGGGAGAGCAGCTCCTATACAGAGGTTTCAAAACCTTTTTCAAATTGCAGAGGACCACCGACTGCTTAGTTCTGGCCCAAGAAGCACGGATAAACTGGGTCAAATTCAGTCCTAGAAGACTGTTCAATTGCATTTCCAAATCGCAGACCGAGCATGAAAGAAACGAAGGTTGAGGGCTAAGGAGCCAAGGAATTCGAGAGAAAAAGTGCCCAGGGAAAAACACATAGGTACAGGGGTTACAGAGGACCTGTGGGTAGAGAGGAATACTAGAGCCACGAATTGTGGATTGTGGAATCTCAGAGAACCCATGGCTGAAAAATGACAAATTATTTGGCGTTCTTCTACATCCAACAGTCACATGGATTGTAACCCTACTACTATCCCCAATTTGCAAATGCATCATAATTATAAATCTCATAGTAGAGCAAGCAGCCCGAAAACTATTATGGTGTATGGTTAAGGCTCTAAGGAAAACCAGTAGTAAACTTGGGTCCCGAAAACAGGGTTGGACAGGGTGTTGCGGGGGATTAAACAAGCAGAGAAGAGGAAGAGAAACCCAAACCGACTTAGAATGCTTCAACCAGAGCATAGAAAGAGCTATGAAATCTATGAAAATGAGATGGAGGACTGATACATACCCTGCAAGAGAAGCGTAGTTGACAGGTTGAGTTGCGCACCTCCTCTTTGGCTCCCAAGCACTAACATGCACCGAGTGTTGCATGCACGATTGGGGTGAGGGAGGGCAGTGACATACCTTAAGCGAAACTTGCCGTTGGCGTACTGACAAACCGGCCTGGCAGGATTGCAGGATAATCATTCCGATGGAGGTGATCTCAAACTGCAGTGATTTGCAATGACGGCGCTGCATTATGTTTATTAATTTCCCGGAGGGTGCTCTGCCACCAAGTTGCCTCGATCTGCCCTCTTTGCTAGTTGATCACCCCGATCGGGGGGAACACCATCAAAAACCTCTTGGGCACCCAAAATATTAAAGTACCAGAATTCCCATTATTTTCAAGGCAAAAAAAACAATCTAATTAAACTACTGCATTTAAAAATAATAATTATTTTACTTATTAAAAAAAAATTAATATAATAATTATAAATAAAAATGTTATACTTATTTTCAATAATTCCTACCATCACCCACCTGAATAACTTACAAATCAACATTGTCCACAAAACATCGTATATTAATAACAAGGATCCTACATTAATGTTAAGAAATTTCAACCATAACAAATAACTTTGAAAAAAACATGTAATTTCAAGGTGTTGAATCCTTATTTATTTATGATCACCAATGAACTGCGGTGAATAATATGCCTCCAGAGATATCGATGCACAAGCCACCATGGTTGCGCCGAGAGGCGCATCTACAGCCCAGTATGACCCCGATGTCAGGTGGGTCACGTCCTTAATGTCGGCTGAAATTTTAAATTAAAATAAAAATAAAAAATAAGTGTCGGCTTAACAAATAAGTTTTAATAATCATATAAAAAAAAAAAAAAAATTAAAACAACTCAGCTCAGATCTGATCGAACATAGAGGTGAGTCGTATTTGGTTATGTGGCGCGGTTCGAACTGGAAGCTCCCGAGCTCGAGTTAATGCAGCCATAGATCTTCAAACGTGTCCTCATTATCGGAGCTCTCTGACATGGTGAGGGAATTCTCGTCATTTGAAATTTTGTGCAGTGCCTGAAAACAAATCACCGTAATGAATACCGAGAAAGAGACTGTTTCTACAGTAACAGCACGTCAGAAACTCACAAAGATAACAAGTGAATGAAGTACCTCATAAGTCAATATGGAGTCAAATATCGCACCCTCACCATATTTGCCTAAAACAACAAAACAACAAGCACTGCTGTGAGAAATAAAAAATAACAAATCGAAAGATTCATTTACTACAAACCAGAGCAGAATGTTACGATTAACATAGATATGCTGAAACTATACTCATATACCACATTCTTCGACTGCTTCGTCCACAATACGAGGAGAATACCCCATACGCACAAATTGAGCGCTTATTGAAGATAACGATGAACCACAAGGAATTTCCTGAACGCAAAATGGCATATGAAATAGTTAATAGTTGCTAAAAACCTTTATTTCATAGACATAATTGACAGATTATATAGTTACTTAATGACTAATTATGGTACTCATTTTTCAGTTACCATATCCAAAAAACATTGGTAAATGATCAACATTGATAATTTCATAGAGAATATGTTCTTTAAATTAGTCAAGAAAAGCTGGAAACTCGCTTGATAATGCACGACTATGCTTATTTTTTTGTGACAAGACATGGGAAAGGGGTGGAGCGGAGAAGAAAAAAAATTCCCTGATTATTCGAGATAAACTCTAATATTGCAGTCTCACTGTCTGGGCCTAAAACAGCAAAATAAGATACAATTACGGGAGAAATAAAAATAACAACGTAACGGAAGATTCATCGATTACAAATCAGGGAATCATTGCCCAATATCATATCATGGATCCAAATTCATATACCAAATACCAAATTCATATTCCAGATTCATGGATCCACAAAAATGCATTTAATTATACGAGAGGCGCATTTAATATTTCTTTAAATTAAATATATGTAAAATGAATTTATTAAATTTTACCCCGATGAGTTAAGTACTTCGGGGTAATAATAGTAGAAATCGTAGAAAATATATACTATAAATTATATGCCAAATTCAGTTGTTATATACTAGGGGAGAGTACTTCATTTAGCATAGTATAAGTGCAATATTTGATATTTGGAATACTAATATTAGTTATACCTAATATTAGATACCCCGAGTTAGATGGATCTAGGATTATAATATTCACTTGAATTTGGTATATAGTATACTCTGGATCTCTGGAGTTAGATATTTGGACCCATTGAGTACTTCAAGTACTTAACTCAAGTAACTAAGTACTAAAATTCACTTGAATATCAATGTTGAATATTATATTGGTATAAAAATTATGCCAAATTTAGTGACCTCGATGAGTTAAGTACTTCATTTACCAAATTCACTTATTATGAATTTATTAAATTTCATATATTAACTCTGGATGCAGTGTGTATAATTAAACCCTATCTACAGCCCAATATGACTTGATGTCAGGTGGGTCACATCCTCATACAAAATGTCGGCTTAAGTTTTAAATTAAAAAAAAAATTATGTATTATTTATATAATTTGAATTGATAGTAAATTATATACGTGAATTTGAATGGATCATAAATTTACCTTTAACAAAAAAATTACCACATTGAATTTCCAAATTAAGTAAAATTTTAAACATCTTTACTCTTTACTAAAGTCAATACTATTTCCTAAATCAAAGGAAAAGAATTAATTCAACACAAACAATCAAAATCCAAAATCTTTTAATATTTCTTTAAATTAAATATATGTAAAATGAATTTATAGTTACTCCAGAGCTATGGTAAATAAATAAAAAAATATATAAACTAGTTGTATGGTAAATAAATAAAAATTCTTTTTATATTTATTCCATAAACCTTTTTATATTTAAAAAAACTTTAAAAAGACGTTTTATTTAGATGAAGCTTATGGGACGAATACCAGGGGACAAATTAATATTGATACCATGGGCCAAATACCATGGGTAAATAAATAAATATAAAAGAGGTATAAACAAGTATGATAAATAAATAAATAAATATAAAATAGATATAAAGAGGTATGGTAAATAAATAAATATAAAAGAAGCATAAAGAGGTAAGGTAAATAAATAACAATATATCAGATAGGATTATAAATAAAAATCTAATTATATAACAAGCCTATGGGCCAAATACCATAGTAAAGAAAAGGGGTATGGTAAATAAATAAAAATATAAATAAACTAGAGGTATGGTAAGTAAATAAAACCTCTTTTCATATTTACTCCATAATCTACTTTATATTTACGAATATTTATTTTCATTAGTTTACATAACTAAGAAGAAATAGAGAGAGAGAGTGATAAGGGAGAGATGGGGAGAGAGAGTGTATGTTTAGGGGTGAGATAAAGAGACAAAGTAAGATGTATGGGAAGAAGGGGGGAGAGAAGAAGTGAGAAGGAGAGAGGGAGGGATATAGTAATGTAGTTGGAGAGAGAGAGGAGTGGAAAGATAAAGAGAAAGAAAGGGATGGGGGAAGAGAGAGAGAGAGAGATATGGGGGAAGAGAGAGGATTGGAGGGAAAAGAGAGAGAGAGAGGTGGGAGAGAAAGGGAGAGAGAGGAAGGATGAGAGAGAGGAGGAGAGTGATGGGGGAAGAGAGAGTATTGGAGAGAGAGAGAGAGAGAGATAGAGATCAGGGAAGAGAGAGGGATTTAGGGGAGAGAGAGAGAGAGGAAGGACGAGAGAGAGGAGGAGAGAGGGATTGATAAGAGAGATGGAGTTGGAGGGGGAGAGATGTAGGAAATAAGAAATATAGAGAGTGAGAAGTGGAGAGAGAGAAGGAGTGACAAGGGAGAGACAGAGAGAGAGCGTGTATGTTTGGGGTTGAGATAAAGAGGGCTGAGATAAAGAGACAAATAAGGAGAGATGGAGATAAGGGGGGAGAAGGAGATATAAGGAGAGAGGGAGGGAGATAGTAACATAGTTGGTGGGTGAAGAGAGAGAGAGAGGGAGAGAAAGGGAAAGAGAGGAAGGAAGAGAGAGGATGTGAGAGACTGGGATTGATTTTTGTGTTATAGTAATTTAAGCTATTAATATTGGAGAGCAAGATAGACAAGGTATCATGTTTACTACAATAGATCGAGCTAAAGATTTAAATGGTTTATGATTTAAATTTTCTTTTTCATATAATCGATATGAAAAGATAACAAAACTAACAAGGGAGGAAATAAGAATAGTAGAAGAAAATAGTTTGAGATTGATTGTAACATGAGTACGTTCTTATTATTCACATTTTCTATCTTTCAACACTATTATTGTCACTTTGCATTTTAAAAAAATATTTCATCATTTTTCATCATTATAGTTATTAACAATAATTATCATCTCAACAAACTGAGGTAACTAAGAAAATTTAAAATTAAAATGACCAAGTTAATCTCAGAAATATTTATCATATTTAAAATGATTATATTAATATTTGATATATTTACATATTACTGATAAAATTAATCATATCTTTGATAGATTTTCCTTGGTAGCACACGACTGAAACCAGCCTAGATCCAGCTTACATCTCAAAAATATACAAAAATTTTAATATTGGAGAGCAAGATAGACAAGGTATCATGTTTACTACAATAGATCGAGCTAAAGATTTAAATGGTTTATGATTTAAATTTTCTTTTTCATATAATCGATATGAAAAGATAACAAATTTAGCAAGGGAGGAAATAAGAATAGTAGAAGAAAATAGTTTGAGATTGATTGTAACATGAGTACGTTCTTATTATTCACATTTTCTATCTTTCAACACTATTATTGTCACTTTGAATTTAAAAAAAATATTTCATCATTTTTCATCATTATAGTTATTAACAATAATTATCATCTCAACGAACCGAGGTAACTAAGAAAATTTAAAATTAAAATGACCAAGTTAATCTCAGAAATATTTAGCATATTTAAAATGATTATATTAATATTTGATATATTTACATATTACTGATAAAATTAATCATATCTTTGATAGATTTTCCTTGGCAGCACACGACTGAAACCAGCCTAGATCCAGCTTACATCTAAAAAATATACAAAAATTTTAACAATCTCATAAATGTGACGTTGATGCCTCCGACTGGAACCAGCCTAGATCCATCTAATTCTGGATCTATCATGCGCCGAGAGAGATCAAATCTCTCTAGGTGCAAATCTTTCCTCAAATTTTGCACTTAGAAAATAGGTTTGCACCTCGAGAGATTTGATCCCTCTCGGCGCATGATAGATCCAGAATTAGATGGATCTAGGCTGGTAGATATAAAATGCCACCATGAAAACTCTAACATGGGTTTATTTTTCGTTGGCAAACCTACTCTAAAGGCACCTAGAGAATTAGCCTTACATGTAAATGAACTCATATAGATAATTAAAATACCACCAAATTAAAGAAAGCCAAAACATGTGGCACTTCTTTTAAAACTTTTTTCCCAGTGATAACAGGTACGGTGGTACCATCTCACTTCAATAGCGTACGTGAATGTGTTGGTCTTGTCGAGTCCGAAAGGTCACATGTCACTTTTAATGTACTAACCATTCGTCCACTTCATTCTACAATTCGGTATTCCCCACTCAAATCACCCATTCCACAAAAATCGTGGAGGGCACATCGAATGAGTTGCACGGAAAACATGAACAGAAAAACAGTATGGCGTACGTCCAGTAACGACCCATGACAAATATTTCATGAAAAGATGGTGCCCATACTTAGAAATGTGGTAAATACTCAAACTGTACCGAGACAAACGCGAACGTATGGCAAAATATCCATGCTTTTCACAATGTGTAATTGATTGCAACATAAGAGAGAGTTTATTTCATGAGGCCACTTACCTGCTCACACGTATTTATTCAGCGAATAAATTCATTGAGAAGATATGAAAAATATCATTCTCATAACCTCATAATTCTTACGTCTCCAGTAAAATTCTCATGCAGAAATGAGGACTCATAGGACCCAGTTTGCACTAGAGAGTTTGGGGGTCAAGGTTGGCATGCTACTAGTTTATATGAGAATGAAAAGAAAACAGTAAGTCGTAAGTGGGTAGTAGCTCATCTCAGATTCTCTGCTCCGCCTTTGGTCGTGTTCGTCTTTTTAGGAAGATTTTGGTACCTGGCGCAACTTATTGGACGGTGAGTATGTAATGGGTTTGTTTGAAGTTAAGTTAGTCAGGCACGAAAGACACTTTTTTGAATTGGAAGTGCATTTTCTTGAATTGGGTATGTGTTGTTTTGTCATTTCATGCAATTTTTCCCACACCCACCTCCATCTCTGGTCTCTCATTGTTCGCTTCATATATACATTTATGCCAGTTTTAAATTCAGGAATGGTGTATATGGTTAGCTTCATCTTCTGAGTTATCTGCTGCCTATTGACATTCTTTATAATTCTTTTGGTTTTCCAATGTTATACTGAATTTTGTGTGGTAATTATTAAATATGTGCATGGGACCAAAGGTTTTCATCAATAGAAGATGAACTGGTAGGTAATCCTTTAACTTTTGCAGTAGGGTGACTTCATAGTTATTCTTCTACATATGTTTCTACTACTTACTCAATGTTTTTAATGAATGATCATATGCCTTTTACCTTTCATGGCATGCCCAACTAATTTTGTCTTTAGGGTGCATACACATGGAAAATGTGCATACGATAAGAGGTCCCTTGCTAATTTTGTTATTTTGGGTAATATATACGTTGAATATATACATTGGATCACTGGGGTATAATATATTTGTTGAATACATACATTGAATCAAAGCCCTTGAGCACGAGTCAAAGAATTTTACTTATAATAGAGTAGAATGTATGTGTTCTTTCGATGCCCTTAGCTTTATGACAGTATTTCTTCAAGGCCTATTCCTGATAGCAACTACTTTAGGATGACTTTACTGTAATGCTTTTGCTGCAATCCATGATATTTATCTTTTTAAATAATGTGAGCGGGGATGTAAGTAATGTATTATGCTGCTAAGTAGGATCGTCTTAGCTTGTGTGAAGTAGCCCACTGAGATGATGCCGTGACGAAGAATAGAAACTAGAATACGAGGCATATATTCTTGCTTCTTTGATAATGGGTTATGGAATTCATCAGCATTAGCCCATAAATATTCAAGTGAATTCCCGTAGCTGTGCACCATCCTTTTTAGAGAAACTGCATAAATTGATGAAGATAAAATAATTAATTTTGGAAAGCAAGACTATAATTCTAGAAAATTTTAATACCATTAAGAATTGTCAACAAATTCAATCAGAATTTGAAATGACAAGATATTCTGGTTTAGCCATCAACAGGAATTTACTGTAACATACCTTGTTTGCGGAAAGCGAACCAAAATATAACAGAGGGATCTAATCATTCTGAAGATACATATTCAGTTTGTGGGCCAACAAAAGCCTCCAAAAGACGGCAGTGGGTTATTTATAGCTAGTAGGTTGACACATTCTCGTTTATTGCTTAGTTGAAAGCTGCCATTATGGGTGCTAGGTTGACACATTATGATTTGTTGCTTAATTGAATGCTGCCATTATGGGCATTAGGTTGACAGTGGACACCTTCTCATTTGTTGCTGAGTTGAATGCAGCCCTTTGACATCTGATGACAGACTAAAGTAAGTTTTGGAGGAATGGATATTTGGGAGTGAGCTACTATGGCTACAGATATCTGGAGTGACCAGTTATTTTACTAAAAATGAAACTCTGGTTGGTGGTTATGCATGTGGAGTGTAAAACACCATCAAACCTGGGTGACTGATTGTTGTATCAATGAAAGAGACCTTTACCTCCTCAAAAGATATTCTCTTTTAGCCCTTAAACTTATGAATAGGTTGAGCATGCTAAGTCTCTGCAGAGGCAGCTATTGCCCCATGCCAGAGCAGCATGAAAATTAAGTTTACAATCTCTTGGATTGATACATCCATTCAACAATTTCTGATGTAGGTTGAATTAACACCATATTTCTTCGATAGTTTCATCTGTCAATTAAGAATACTTATGGATAACGGCTAGAAAGAGAAGCAACAAAGAGTAGTAGACTTATGGCACCAGGCAATTATGGCAGATCAACTGAAATTCCAGTTCAAGATTGTCACGGATATGTATTAGCAAGCAGAACTTAATTAATACCATTTTCAAAGGTTGTAGCTACTTGCTCATGACTGAAGTTCCAGTCCAATAACTGCTGGAAATTTTCCAAGGTTGTACCTGTTTGTTGCCATTATGATGAATGTGTTGTCCTTGATGGCAACCCACTTGTAAAAGACCAAGTATATGGTTTCTGGGCAAGCTCAGAGGTGACAAAGTGATGGAACAGAATGTCAGAATGATCGGACAGAAGCTTTGCAGATCAGAATCAGAAGATGGATAAAGTACATAATTGAAGAACTATATGCGAGTTAGTAAAGGAAAAGTTGCGTATACACGTGGGTACGAAGAAGCAAAGTCGCGTATGAGCTAACGCACTAATTCAATAATACCAGGGGTCTTTACCATGGTATTAGCCTACAATATTGAGTGCAATAACGGTTATTTGATCCCGTCCAAGAATACCATTGACACTTGTGTGGTTTTGGCTAAGGCTCAAACTATATAAGGAGGTGAAGATCATAGTGCTAAGTATGCATGAGTATGGGAATTGAATGAATACTTTGACCTGAAGTATATCTGCATGGAATGGGCTATAATCAATATATAGATCTGATATTATGATGCACTCATGAATAAAATGATGGATCAGGATCTCTAGACCTGAAATGACTATGTATTTGCATGAACTTTTATGAGTTGTTTAGATCTGTGGTCTGACACATGTTTGTTGTAGTGAAGGGTATGATCTGAGTAAGTTTGCAGTTTTGAAGTGTTGTGCAGTCTTGAATTATTTACACATCCATGCATGGGTTTGACTCAAGGAAGGCGCGTATACACACAGGTTCGGTTCTGCAGAGGCGCGTATATATATTCAGTAAAAAAACTAAGATCTATACGCAAGTTGGTTTCGGAAGAAGCACGTACAGTCGTGGATATGTCTTATGGAAGGCGCGTATGCAAGCCAGGGTTTTGCTAAAGAATGCTGAAGAAAATGTCTGATCAATTTTGTTGTGCTTTTGTTGTCTGTCAATGATGTCTTCATATAGATGTGGGTTGTTTGGGTATTGATTATGCTGCTAGTTGATTATGATTAAAAATCATTGGTTGGTTGAGTGAAAAATGATTGATGCACTAACTGTATAAGGGCTTTGTAAAACTGACAAATATGTCAGAATATCTCTGATCAATTCTGAATCCGAGTCAGAAATCTAAACTTAATATATTGAGATCTATACGCAAGTTTCTACGCAGAAAAGCGCGTATACAGTGTGTTGCCGTAAGTAAAGTAGCGTATACATTTGTCTTATGAATGATCAGGGTTGCAGTTGATTCTGTTTGTTGATGCAGAAGTCTGGGTTTAGTTCCGTGTTCTGGTTACAGTGATCTCATTGTTCTGTTCAAATTGGGTTGATGTTTGCTTCAGTTGATCTACAAGTTGTGTTGAATTAAAAGCTGTTGGATCCAGTGTGAAAATTTATGAAATGTGGTCTGCAGTGGTTCTGAGGGTTGGAACCTTCAGTGTGGAAGTCGAAGCTTCTTTCCAGTAGGAGCTGGTGATAAGATCAGGGGGTTGTAGCTCCCTTCCAGTGGTGGCTGGTAAACAAGATCAGGGGGTTGGAGCTCCCTTCCAGTAGCAGCTGGAGAACGAGAGAAGGTTGCAGCCTTCTACAGGTGGGTGCCTGCGTGCTGCTATGAGTCTATGCCAGTTCAAGATTGTAAGCAGTTTTCTATATAATAAATATTGAAGACAAAGACGACAACAGCGTTGCTTTTCTCCCAAATTGGGTTTCCACCTTAAATCTTGGTGTTCATGTGTGTTGCTTATGTGTGATGATTTATTCTATTCTTACTGCACATGTTTACTGCTTACTAAATCTCTGATGAATGAATGATGCACTTGTCTAAGTAAAGTTACTGAAGATTTATTTGAATAATAAGTTCACTGGGCATACACAAGTTTCCTTAAAGAAATATGCGTACATACGCTAATTGGATTAAGTAAATTCGCATATAGAAATTAGTAAAGTAAAGAAAAGTTTGTCTGTGTTTTAAACACTGGTTCACCCCCCCCCCCCCCCTTCTAAGTATTTTTCCCAACATTATTTGCTTATGACTAAATTCCCAGTCAAATAACTGCTGGAAATATGCATCAGTGAGGGGAAAAAACTGAATTAATGCCCCTTTCCATGGGTGTAGCTCATGAGTTGTTAATATATTTCCCTCACCTGTATATTGAAAAGTTGGGAAATTATAGTATTATTAGTGAGAAATTGGATGGATGACAGATAAGTAGCCAATTTGTAACTAATAGTTATGTTTCTCCTTCTTATTTAAAAAATACAATGAATGTGACCTGATTTCAGTGCCTTTCTCGTGATGTCTACTGGGAGCCTATAAATCAGAGATTATTGGACCTTGTGTAATATGTGTAATATTTAAAATTAGCATTCCATCTAATTGGAATATTAATTCTGATTAATTTTTGTATTTCCTAATGTTGGGCGGAAATAATGTGGGTAGGGGACCCACAAATACCAATTGTCCAAAATAAAACCTTTTCCTAAAGTCACTAAGGGAAAATTGCGGCTCTAGTGGTGAGGTCGAGCTGGTCTTAGGTGGCAGCATGGAGGAGGCACGAAGAAGGCAGCGTGAGAGTGGCTGGAGGTAGGCAGCACGTGATTGGCTCAAGAGGAGGCAACGCAGGCCAAGGTGGGACCCAAGGAATGTGTTGGACCTCAATGGCCAAAATGAAGGAAGGAAGACTCATTTGGTATTCATTCAGCTTATTTATTATTGTCAATTTGACTGAGCACACTTGAGCCTGAGAGCCAAGTCTGCAGTGTTGTTGAGCACACAAGATCTTCAAGCGGAGATCTCAACCTCTACCTCGGGGGACTTCGAGTGCCTGCTCAGGAGAGGATTTCTGCATTTTGTGGGAGGATTATCCATCAACATCTTCAAGAGGCAGCGTAGTCCCTTTAGGACTGCGTAGAGACAGAGAGGGTTGTGCAGTGGCTGCACAGTGCAGTTGGGTGTGGGTGTTGGGAGTGTGGAAGAGAAGAGGAGCTTCAGCAGGATATTCAGAGGGGAGGCTAGCCTAGCCACCTCCTACCAGGGGTTTTTGTAGCATTTTAGAGGCATTTACCAGCAGTTTCCTCCAATGGTTCGATTTCCCCAGCAGATCAATGAGCTAAGCCCAAGAGGGCCAATTTTTGGGGTCGAGCTTTCAGCAAACCCTTCGTGGGTTATTGTGGGTTTATTGAGGAGGGTCCGGTGTCCAATTCTTGGAATGTTCTGAGCACGGGAAGCAACCTAACCAGAAGGCCGAAGACAACCAGAAACAACATTTTCTGGGCTAGGCAGCGTAGTCATTGAGCCACGCAGAACAGTTTCTAGCAGGAGTTTTTGTTTAGGTTTGAGCTGACCTCCAGTCTGCCTTGAGCAGGCCCAGGTAAAATATTTTCAGCACCTCATTTGTACTCTTTCCCAACATATTAATAAAATGGCTCAATAATGATTTTGGCTCCAAATTCTGTGTTCTAATGGTGTTTTACTTATTGCTATAGTTTTTAGTCCATTTTTCCTTATATTATTGTTTTATCCCAATTTGGAATATTAAAGTGGTATCAGAGCTCATAGACTTGGCTCAGCCTTTGTAGCATGCATGACACCTGAAGACAGACAGAACATGACTTACCAGAGGAAGAGATACAGGAGCAGGGAAAGAAGGCTTGAAATCACTCTATATCAGGTTGACAGGGTTCCAGAGGTCGAAGAGAGAGACATGGCACACACGGATGATGGGAGGAATGAGGAGAAGGAGTTTGCTCACCTTCTTCTAAAATTTGTGCAAGACCTCTCCAAGAGGATTGAGGAGATGGGTCAGAAGCTCAGCAATGGCAATAAAGGGAAGGGAATTCAAGGAGAATTCCAGATTGGAGAGGGATCTGGCATTTTGCAACACCAAGAAGGCCCTCACACTGCCCTTCCGACCGTACCGTATACTCCACCATGCTCCACCATTCCCACATTCCTTGCTTCGGGGATAGGAGGACTGCGGGAGCTAGAGGAGACTCATTGTGGAGAATGCTATGTAGAGTACCAATCCTATGGATTGGAATTTGGAAGGGCCATCACCTTCAATGAGTTCTACCAGCTGAAGAACAACAACAAGCCCAAGGGCCAGACTAGAGGAGGAGGGTACACGCAGGGGAGTGACCTACAACGTACCGTGGGTAGGCTTTTCCTTCCGACATTTAATGGGTCCTCAAAGAGCTCAACTAAAGCGTGGGTGGAGAGGTTGGATATCTACTTCCAGCTTAATCTGATGACAGAGTTGGAGGCCATCAAGGTGGCTACGCTGCACTTGGAGGGAGAAGCCCATGATTGGTGGTTTCATGGGTTGACTACGCTGGGTCATGCAGGGGTGACAACGTACGATGACTTTACCTGGAGAGTGCTGGAGAGGTTTGATAGGAAGGATCCCGAAGAGCAATTTGGAGAACTGACCAAACTCAAGTAGTTGGGGAAACTTGGAACATATATTTCTGAGTTCTTGAGATTGTCAGTGATGGTTTTGGATCTGTCGGTGCCCAAGAGGATTTTCATGTTCATAGATGGGTTGGCAGAGCCATTGCGTGGGATGTAGTTGGGAGGTCCCGGGATCTTCAAGATGCATTGCCACGGGCTAGGGCCCCCATACCCAACAGACTAGCTTTCCAGTAGAGAGGAAGGGATGCGAAAGCTCCACCCCCGAGAGGGAACCAAGGTCAAGGGCCATTAGATGATGACACCAGGAGAGATCTGAGGAGGAAGAAGCTTTGCTTCACATGCCAGGAGTCGTGGGCACCGGGCCACCAGTGTGCAGTAGGGAAGGCACACTACATTGAGGTCTTCTCGGATAGCGAGGGAGAAGAGGAGACACTCTTTGAGATGGGAGGTGAGGACAATGCAACATCTTAGGGAGAAGGGCCTCCACCTCCACCCCTAGCAGCAGCAAGAGGATCAGTGTTTGCACCGACCGGAGGGGTCCTTGCATCTTTGCGTGGGATACCCAAATACTTAACGCTGAGGATTAACGGGACAGTTTTGAGATAGTGTGTCTCAATGCTTGTGGACAGTGGAGCCACACACAACTTCATAGATGCTTAGATGGTGCAGAGGAGGGGCATCCATATAGAGGGGTTTGATGGATTCGCTGTGCTACTATCGGGAGCTAGAACCATGCAGTGCATGCGTTATGTTCCAGCTTTGACAATGACCATGGGGACTTACTTAGTGACGGACCATTTCTTTGTGGTCAACATTTCGGACACCAACATAGTGTCGGGGGTCCAATGGCTCATCACCCTTGGTAGAGTCACTACAGATTGGAAAAAGTTGGAGATGGAGTTTTTGGACAAGAGTGGGAAACTGATGATGCTTAGGGGTATGCATACATACCAACCTTAGACAGTTTTTGCGCATAGGATGGAGGCAAAATTCAGACGGGGAGACATAGAGTGGGCAGTTGAGCTGAGGATTTTAGAGGCAGATGGCACAGCTAGACCCACGCATCCAGATGTACAGGCCATCCTTGAACGTTACTCCACGGTTTCGGCGACATTCCGCCAGGGCAGCCTCCCGACTAAGGATTTGTGCACACCATTGAGTTGGAGCCCGACATTCAGGTCGTGATCTCAACTCCATATAGGCACCCCAAGGCCTATCGGGATGAGATTGAGAGGGCCGTACATGAGCTACTGGCCTTGGGGCACATTCGATCGAGTTCGAGTCCCTTTGCCTCATCAGTTGTCCTAGTGAAGAAGAAGGATGGTACATTGAGAATATGTATCGATTACAGGGCCCTGAACAAAAAGACGATGAAGAACTGCTACCCCATCTCGTGGATAGATGAGCTGATGGATGAGTTGAGGGGGGCTAAGTTCTTCTCCAAAATAGATTTGAGATCTGGGTACCATAAGATTCGAGTGAGGGACAAGGATGTCCCCAAGACAACGTTTCGATGCCATTATGGGCACTTTGAGTTTCTGGTGATGCCGTTCGGGCTAAACCACGCTCCAACCACCTTCCAGTCTTGTATGAACCACATCTTTCGTGGCCAACTACGGAAGTTCGTGCTAGTCTTCTTTGATGACATTTTGATATATAGCCGGACATGGGGGGAACATTTGCAGCATGTGGAGGCAGTGCTGTGTATTCTAGAGGAGCATAAGTTCTACACCAAGCTGTCCAAGTGTGATTTTGGGCTGATCGAGATGCTATGCTTGGGCCACATTATAGGTGAAGATGGGGTGCGAGTGCATGGAGAGAAAATCAGGGCCATCAGAGATTGGCTAGAGCCTAAGATGTCACTGAGTTGAGGGGATTTGTGGGCATTTGCACTTATTACAAGAAGTTCGTGAAGGGATTCTCTCAGTTAGCTGCACCCCTCACGGATTTGACCCAGAAGGGAGCATTGACTTGGACCCCCACAGCGCAGGAGGCTTTTGACCGCATCAAGCAGGTGATGAGTAGTTTCCTAGTACTTGCGCTCCCTGATTTTACCAAGCCATTTTTCTTGGAGTGCGATGCATCGGGAGTAGGTGTTGGGGCAGTACTGATGCAGTATGGTCAACCCATTGCTTTCGAGAGCCGGAAGTTCTTGCCTCATGAGAGGCATTACCCCATTTGTGACAAAGATATGTTGGCCATCATGCATGCACTAGCCAAGTTCAGACAATATTTGGTGGGGAACTGGTTCAAGGTTAGGACCGATCATAACATCCTGTAGTATTCTCTAGAGTAGAAGTAGTTGTGGGAGAGACAGAAAAAGTGGGTTAGTAAGATCCAAGTTTACGACTTTGACATTGAGTATGTCAAAGGGAAGAATAATGTGGTGGCCGATGCCTTGTCACGGAGGCCAGCGCCCCTCTCCTTCATGAGCATGGACGCAGATTGGAAGGCACATCTATTGGTGGAGTACTCAAAGGACTAGTTTGCATGCGAGGTGTTGGATGGGTAGGTGACAAATGACCAGTATCAGGTGATGTATGAGGTCATTTATTATCGAAACCGCATCTTTTTGACAACCAACTCTCGGTTGCGGGAGAATATCTTGCATGCAACACATCACTCACCACTATCAAGACACCAGGGGTTTACCAAGACCTACAGGACCATCAGAGAGAGGTTCTCTTGGAAGGGCGTCAAGGAGGATGTGCTCCGACATGTCCGGGAGTGCATAGTCTGCTAGAGGAACAAAGGGGAGCTGACCCATCCAGTTGGGCTATTGCAGCCTCTTCCCATCCCGAAAGGGAAATGGGAGAGCATATCTATGGATTTCATCATGGGGTTGCCCATGGCAGAGGGCAAAGACTGCACCTTCATCATAGTGGCCAGGCTGACGAAGTATGCACATTTCTTTTCTATTTCAGCTCGGTACACAACCTCATAGGTGGCTGAGTTGTTTTTTAGTGACATTTTCTGGCTGCATGGTCTTCCAAACACCATAGTCAGTGACCAAGATAATAGGTTTATGGGAGGATTTTGGCAAGAGTTGTTTCGACTGGTGGGCACAGAGCTCACACCGAGCACAAGCTACCATTCGCAGACCGATGGGCAAACGGAGATAGTGAACAAGTGGTTGGAAGGCTACTTGCAAAACTACGTCATAGGGTAGCAGAAGGCTTGGCTGAGTTGGCTGCATTTAGGGGAGTACTGCTACAACACCACTTTCCATATGTCTATTGGTATGTCCCCTTTTCATGCCTTGTATGGTTATGATGCATTAACATTTGTTGATGCTATGTTTGGGGAAAGTAAGGCCCCCAGGGCCAAAGATTATATCCAAGAGAGTCAGGATATCCTCAGGGCTCTCAGGACAACTTGAGGACCAGCTGAAAATGTATGCAAATCGAGGCCATGTAGAGAGGTAGTTCGAGGTAGGGGACTTGGTGTGCCTCCGACTTCAACCATACATGCAGTCTACGCTGAAGCAGAAAGGAGCTAAGAAGATCAAGCCTCGCTTCTATGGGCCATATAGAGTTGTCCGGCGTGTTGGGGAGGTGGCATATGAGCTGGAGTTGCCACAGGGGAGCCAGATCCACAACATCTTCCATGTGTCATGCTTGAAGAAGGCTTTGGGACAACAGGTGACCGCAACTACTAAGCTCCCTCCTACAGATGATGAGGGGCATTTGGTGCTTTAGCCCGAGGCCATCCTAGATATCAGAGAGAGACACTTGAGGAGCAGGGTGGTGAAGGAGTATTTGGTCAGATGGAGGAACCTCTTGGATGAGGATTCCACTTGGGAAGGGGAACAGATTCTTCAACATCCGTCTTTGCAGTTGCTTGATGACAAGCAACATTTTGGCGGGGAGGACTGTAATACTCCAAATTAGCAGTCTAGCTAATTGGAATATTAATTTTGATTAATTTTTGTATTTCCTAATGTCAGGCGGAAATAATGTGGGTAGGGGACCCACAAATAACAATTGTCCAAAATAAAACCTTTTCCTAAAGTCACTAAGGGAAAATTGTCGCTCTAGTGGTGGGTTCGAGCTGGTCTTAGGTGGCAGCATGGAAGAGGCACGATGAAGGCAACATGAGAGTGTCTAGAGGTAGGCAGCACGTGATTGGCTCAAGAGGAGGCATCGCAAGCCAAGGTGGGACCCAAGGAATGTGTTGGGACTCAATGGACAAAAGGAAGGAAGGAAGATTCATTTGGCATTCATTCAACTTATTTATTATTTTCAATTTGACTGAGCATGCTTGAGCCAGAGAGCCAATTCTGCTGTGCTATTCAACACACGAGATCTTCAAGCAGAGATCTCAACCTCTACCTTGGGGGACTTCGAGTGCCCGCTCAGGGGAGGAGTTTTGATTTTTGTGGGAGGATTATCCATTAGCATCTTCAGGAGACAATGTAGTCCCTTTAGGACTGCGTAGAGACAGAGAGGATTGCGCAGTGCAGTTGGGTGTGGGTGTCGGGAGTGTGGAAGAGAAGAGGAGCTTTAGCAGCATATTTAGAGGGGAGGCTAGCCAACTCCTACCAGGGATTTTTGTAGCATTTTGGAGGCATTTACCAGCAGTTTCCTCGAGTTTTTCGATTTCCCCAGCAGATCAGTGAGACAAGCCTAAGAGGGACAATTTCCAGGGTCGAGCTTTCAGCAAACCCTTCGCAGGTTATTGTGGGTTTATTGAGGAGAGTCCGATGTCTAATTCCTGGAATTTTCTGAGCATGGGAAGCAACCTAACCAGCAGGCCGAAGACAACCAACAGCAACATTTTCTGGGCTAGGCAGCGCAGTCATTAAGCCACGCAGCGCAGTTTCCAACAGGAGTTTTTGTTTGTGTTTGAGCTGACCTCCAACTTGCCTTGAGCAGGTCCAAGTGCAATATTTTCAGAACCTCATTTGTACTCTTTCCCAACATATTAATAAAATGGCTCAACAATGATTTTGGCTCCAAAATTCTGTGTTTTAATGGTGTTTTACTTATTGTTGTAGTTTTTAGTCTATTTTGCTTTATATTACTATTTCATCCCAATTTGGGATATTACAATATGTCACAGAGAGTTTCTTTTAAATAACATTTCTGCATGGTAAAATGACTAGTTTACAATTTAGTGGTGTCATCAAATAAGAATTTAAAGGAATTAGTAGTGCCTTCTAAATTTTGTTTTCTTTTACTGTCTTGTTTATTTTTCACTTATGAGCACCTTCATGTCCTTTGTTTTCATTCTATATTGCGGACCCTTGGTGTTAAATTTTCCGAGATGATAAATGTAACATTTCTCCAATCAAGATAAACCATGCAGTATATAGTTGTTGAGATGGCTAAAATCACCTTATAATGCTTAAAACGAGTGCAAATGAGGAGCACTCTACTGGAACCATATGTCAATGATGTCCATCTGCTACGCAAATGCAAAATACACCCAAAAGTTCTAGGGTGTTCCTCCACAGGAAACAAGAGTCACCAAGCATCACCAATGGCTCGCCAATGTGCTAAATCATCACAGGAAACCATGCAAAGGTCGAGTGCTCTTGCAAAATGATGTGAAAAGATATCAAGGAAAACACCATATTGCTGCAAATAACTATGTGATCTAGGGCATCCACAACCAAGCCAAAGCACATCGAACAAAACCACTGAAACAACCCCTGATGTGCTATAAGGGACAAAAATAATAAGCAAGCACATGTACAGAAGAACAACTCTCCTCTAGATACCTTAGCACTGAACACAAGGATGGTTGACAATATCACAAGGGAAATGTTGAGGAAAGTGTGTTCATCATTTGTAAACTGCAAAGTGGCTATTTTATTGGAACAATTTGTCACAGCATATTTTATAATATTCTACAATCTTTTAGTATGTAGTATTTTACTGAAGATTGCAACTTAATGTTATTAGTTTTAACATTAAATTTACTAAAAATAAGTTGAAACTGAAATGAAAGAGACAAGCAATCACACACCATCTACACAATGAACACAATATGTACCTTGGGAAAACCCAATATGAGAAAAACCTAGATAGAAGGTGAGGCCTATGCTTTGCTCTTTTTTTCTCAGTATAAAAAACAAATACAAAGAAATTGTGGACATTGTAGCCAATATAGCTGCTACAAGATCTTCTTCCTCTGTTATGGTTCCATATCCCGCTCTCAATGTTATGGAACCCTTCCATGGCCCTTGTCTGCTCTTTAGGTGTTACAAAGCCCATGCTCAGGTATAAACACGCCTCTTGTCATAACCATTAAAGATATCATGATTAGGCCCACGCGACCTTTTGTTTTTCTTTTCTGTTTCATTTTCAGTTGTGTTGTAAAATCGGGTGAAATCTCGATTTCACCCTAAGTACTGTTTAATTGTTATGTTTCTATTGTAATCAATGTCAAAGAGTAGTGCTTTTGATACGAAGCAGTTATATCGCATCATTTTTTATTTTGATTGGAAACAGTAAGATCAAGAAAGAATATCCGTCTGAGAAATATCTGGCTGATGAGCTCCAATGTAAAAACTATAAAGAGTGAACTCAGTGAAGAAAGAAGGGTTTTGATTTCTATGGAAGTTCTGAGTTCACATTTTGTAATGTCTGGGATAAGCTCTTAATGCATATCTGGAAGAGTTGTTTTGAGAAGATAATATAATAACGATTTGTTGCAAATGGATTCCAACTGGGCTTTTGAGCAGTATGTATGCCTCTTCTGTATATTTGTTTAATTTTCTTATTCAGTTTCACCAAATGTTTCTTCAATTATCGTGTGTTCAGAATGCTGGTCACTAGTGTTTAATAAATGAATTTACCTGGAAATGGTACTCATAAGTTAGTCACTTGGTCACCTTAATTAGGCTCGACACAGGATTTATGTTTCATAAACCTTATCACGACCGTTTTCTTCTTTAAGTCTGCGAAGGGAAGATTATTACCTCTTAGTAAGCCTGACTCCCCCCGACTCTCCTCCCACGTTCATCCAAGCGTTCACCCTCTTTTATCTCTAAAGTTTGTTCACTAGTTTCATATCTGGCCCATTTACAACAATTGAGCTTCATAACGGCCTCAGGCCCATTATGAGTTATATCCAGCATACAATCAGAATTAACACCATTGCTCTGCTCCCATTGTTATCTAGAACCACCGAGTAAATAAATCTCACATAGGTTATATCTGGGGAGGTCCCCCCCAAAGTGAAAATTAATCCAAGAAGACCTCTATTCTTAAGATGTCCTAGGCACTGGTCTCCTGCAAATCAAGATTGTCTCTAGGAGTGACAACATCTTTTTCTTTTTGGTGTCGTTGCCGGGGACGAATTAGAAAATCTTTTCCTTGGGATACGACATTATCTTCACCCTTCAATCAGGTGAGCACAAAGGGTTAAGAGTTGCATAGCCCTCACCTTGGCGACTCGACTATTATCAAAGTTCAAATCAGTTGTAATCTTGGCTTACACAAGGCCTCATACTCGATCAGATACTTCCCAGCAGAGAACCCCTTCTGTATCTGATCCCGAAAATATCATATTTAAGAGAATCTGGAAGGAGAAGCAACCCAACCAGGCTGACCTACCCTCATTTTATCTGGAAGATTCACCTTCTTCATCTCAGAAAGTTGACATCTAAGGTCCTGGCTCCACGGCCCGTGTACTTGGGTATTCTCCAAAAGCCTTTGCTTTAGCCAGTTCAGCCATAAAAGACGAAGCCGAATCTGCTGATACTTCTCTGCCTCCCTTGCACCCTACTCCTGAGGCTGAAGAAGTGAAAGAAGTTGCAGAACTCCAAAGCTATTTACAGATAAATATCCAAACCTCTGCTCAACATATACCTGTTATACCTCAGCCAACTCATCCTCATAACTTACCATCACCACCCCTCATGGCTGTGCCTGGCTTCCTCCTGAACAAGTATGCTCTGTTAGCTCTACCCCAAGTATTGAACAATATGCCACAAGATTATCTCAAGCTCCTGCCTCGGTTCATTGGGGAAGATAATACTCCGGCGCAGAGACATATTGAAAACTTCTGCGCCTTTTCTGAGAATGTGAATGTAGAACACCTAGATGTGGTGTTAAGGCTTTTTGTCCAATCCTTGGATGGAGAAGCTTGGAAGTGGTTCAAGTCTTTAGCAAATGACACAGTCCACACTTGGGAAGAAATGGAAATTTCTTCACATTAAAATGGGGAGAAAAGAGGGACCATGGGTGTGTCCTCAGCGAGTTCAATGCCCTAAAGAAGAGACACAATGAGGATGTAACCAAATTCAGAAAGAGGTTCAACAAACTCTACAATAATCTTCCTGCTGAAATAAAGCCTCCCCAAGAAGTTGCTAAGTTGGTCTTCGCAGAAGCTTTCGAGCCATAGTTTGGGTTCACCCTAAGAGAAAGAAAGTCTACATCTCTGGATCAGATCCAGACTGATGCATTGGAGGTAGAAGCAAACTTTGCTTCTACTGGTAAATTTAAGGGGAAGAAAAAACATGAAGCCAGAAGAAAGAACCGGGAGGAGGCTTCTACTTCAAATCAGGAGAGGGAATCACGAGAGTATAGAATTGAAGAAATGAATAAACTAATGAAGAACCTCTCAAATAAGCCGGTTAAGCTTGAGTTGGAGGCCAAAAATTCCCCTCCTCGTCCCAACCAAATGATTCCTAACTGTGGGTTTAATCCCCAGTATCGGAAGCCCCCTCTATAGTTGTTGCAGCGGTAAAGGAAGGAACAACAAGATCACATCCAACCTCCTCTATACTTGGAAGGAGAGTTGGAGGAACAGGTCGAGGAGGTCACAGACAACCAAGAGAATCAATTCCTCACTTACTCTGATGATGAGGAGGGTGAACTCATCCTGCATGGGGAGTAAGAGGATAAGGAAGTCCCTCCAGAGGATCAAGATATTGACAGTTATTGCAGACAGTTCGTGGATTTTATGCAAGCTCAACTCCACAAGAAGTATTACCTCAGGTCCTTCAGAAAGAGAACCCGAGGGCAAGAACAAAATGAAGAGTCAATATCAAGAGAACAAACCTCTCCTAGTCCTGCTAGTAAAGGGAAGAAGCCATTAGAAGAGTCAGTCCCTCATAAGGCCACTACATCCACTTTCACAAAGCAAGAAGCTGATCCTCCCAAAAATGAGAAGTCCACATCTATACCCTTGAAACTGCTCAACCCTCCTAAAGCGCAGTTCAAAGAAGCCATTATAGAAAAAGGGCCCACATCCTTTAATCCCCAAGAAGAACGACCCATGATGGTTTTTGGACTGCATGTAGAAAACCAGTTCCTAGCCTATTCTGAAGAAGAGGGAGGTGAGCTTACCCTCCATGAAGAAGGGGAAGAGCTGGAGTGTTTCCCAGAGGACAGCGCTAAAAATCAACAGCAGTTTGGTGATTTGGAAATAGAGGCAGCAGAGCTTAATTGTCTAGATCCACAAGAACATCCTCAGCAAGCAGTGTTTCCTTTAGAGATTAAAGACCAATCAGATTTGCATGATGAAGACCATCTCTTAAATTCTCTTTTAGTAGTACAACAGGTTGTTACAAATCATGTTCCTTCACCCAAAATCAACAAGAGTTTGCAGCTCCCTTGCAAGCTTCCGTGTGACAAAGAGAATGATAAAGAACACTTAGATCACTTGACTACTGTGGATAATGAGAAAACAATTGGTTCCCTCGTTGTTTGAAGAGAATCAGTTTCAACACACAAGCAAAGCAGCAGTTTGGAATGAGGTTTGTGTTCCTGTTACAAATCTCCTAGAAGATCCTATGTCGCATGTTTAATATGATCCTTTAGTCAGTGTATTGCAGTCATAAGTAAAGGAAGAAGATGATGCATGTATCAGGATGTTTGTCCTACCATGGCAAGGTAAAGTTAAAAATTGGTTAGAGAATCTTCTAGCTGTTAGCATGAGCAATATTCATCAATTCATGCAAGTTTTCCTAGGTCGATGGGTAATCATGGGAAATGTCTTTCTTATCATAGAAGAGTATGAACATTTAAAAAGACAGCCAGGGGAGACAGTACAGTATTTTTCAGCCAGGTTCAATAAGGTGTATCATTCAATGCCTGCTGATATAAGGCCACCCCCAGGAGTAGCTCTCTTGCACTACCCAAATGCCTTTAATCCAGGGATTCCAAGTAAGAGAAAGGGACACTACAACCCTTGAAGAAATGCAAAATGTTGCAGTTGATGTGGAAGTAAACATGTTGAATAGAGAGACAAAGTTTAAAACAAAGGAAGAATTGATCCAGTTTGATTCTTTACCTTTATGCCTTAACTCATCAGATAAAATGCAAGCATGTTCCGAGTTGTTTGAAGACATGGAGAACACATGTGCAGTACCAAGTTGTGAAGTTGGATCGATGGGGTCAGAATATTCAAAAATAGGTCAAGTGTATCTTGATCCAGTGGCTATCTATATTGAGAAATTATTCATCACAAGGCCACCATACCTTTCCAGCATTTTTGTTGTTGTGCAGGTTTACCAAACTCCTTGCAAGGAAGACCAGGCTGGGAATTCCTATCAAATACCATTAACAGGTTTGTTCCTGAGTTTGGTGAAAAACAGTGAAAGAACAAAGTTATTAGAGCAGTTTCTTGCCTGGATACACTGGCATTATTGTATCATTTAGCATAGCAATAATTCCAGCAGATTAGGGTAGGTAGGTGTGCAAATAAGCTCAGTGCTATGAGCATATTTCCAGTTTAGTTTCAGATTGCTTTGCAGTTTCAGCATAGTTCAGATTTCAACATTCAAGATTTTAAGGGTGCGACAGTGATTTCTATTTTGATAGTTGGCAATGCACGGCTCAATTTTAGTTTCAATTCAGGCTTACAGTATGCATTTGCGACTCCATGCGCCCAATAAAGCACAGGCATTCAGGTCTGCAGGTTCTCAACGCACTTAGAACAACACGTTGTCCTTCAGTTCAAGTGTGTTTCAGTTTCCAGTTTCAGCATAGTTCAGATTTCAACATTCAAGATTTTCAGGGTGCAACAGTGATTTCTGTTTTGATAGTTCGCAGTGCACGACTCATTCAAAGTTTCAATTCAGGCTTACAGTATGCATTTGCGACTCCATGTGCCCAATAAAGCACAGGCGTTCAGGTCTGCAGGTTCTCAATGCACTTAGAACTGCACGTTGTCCCCAGATGGAGCCAATGTTGGATTATGACCGCGCACAAGGTGGATAAGTGGCCCCTATAAGGTAATATTGGCTTGTGGTTCTTATGAACGGATAATGCAACATCAGAGCTAAGCAAATGAAGGGTGGGAATGGCTGAAGTGAAAGCCAAACTGTAATATCCCGAAAGGGAAATAGATAGCAATACAAGCATACAATAATATAGAAAATGTCGGAAATAGAACATAAAGCAAGTACACATAAAAATGCCGGAAATGCTAAGCCATTTTATTAATCTGAGAATATAATGAGATACAATGGATAATCAGAATAATAGCACCTATCCTTGCACGAGGCAAGTGAAGAGCCCTCTCAGAAAACAGGAAATGGCTGCTACAAGAAATTGCGTCCCAGCTGCTGGAAGAAACTGCCGTAAACTGCAACCATATAGAAAATGGTCAGCCTCCGAAAATCACCTCAGAAACCCTCCTCAAGGAAAAACGATGTCCCTCCAGGCCCAGCGCAGATGCCAAATGATATATGCTGAAATCGGGCCACAAACTCCCCGGAAAATCTCCCACAGATGAAGGCTGAACCTCCACACCGAATCTCACTGTATCTCCTGCAGAAAACCCCGCAATAGAACACCTCCTCCAAGAACTGCGTCCTCTCTCCTAGGGACTGCGCAGTCACCAAATGAAGCCTAGCTCCTCCGCAAATCAACAACCAAATCCTCCGTTGAAAACTGTAGAAAAGACCTTGCCCGAGCAGGCACTCGAAGTCCCCCGGGGCTAAGGGCGAGATCTCCGACCGGAGACACTCAATCGCACTAAACAGTGCTGCAGACAGGCTAAACAGCCAGCGTGCTCAAGAAGACAGAAGTCTAGCTCAAATATCATCAGCAACAAGAATGCCAAATGAGATGGCTCTCCCTCCTTTTATAACGCTGGCCCTCCTCAAAACCCTACGTGGTCCCTCACTCTCCCACGTGCTCCTCCTAAGACTGCGCAGAAGCTCCTAGAGGCTACGTGAGCCTCCTCTCATGCGTGGTGTGGACCCCCAAGG